>VYZW01013467.1:3288-120808 GCA_013401315.1 Balaeniceps rex
TCACTAATGTGTCTCTTCCTATGTCCTCTAATTCTACTGTAATAAATAAAATAGTATCTGTGCTGAGCTGCTCAAGGCAGGAACTGTGGGGATGCATTTGAGCAATGGTAATCGCATCTCTACCTGGTAATGTATGGAGGGTTTTTGTCCATGAGAGCCCCGTCAGGGTCCTGTAGGTGTGCACCTTCTCTGTGAAATTTGTAAACACTNTAGTTGTTAACCATGGATGTTATTTATGTTCATTTTTTTCTCTGTTTTACTAGTAGCACAGCTGACCTTGTTAATGATTTTAAAACACCCCTTCACAGTTATCTAAAGATGTTTGGTTTTAATTCATGGTAAGGGATGAAAAGCACTTAGCAATAGAGCATTTCCAAAAAGTATTTTCCTGTGGCATGGTTATTTTGTTGAAAGGTACCCTGATTTCTGCTGTAACATAATCCAGAGCAATTCAAAGCATATGGGAGTGAAGTCAGCTGGATTTTTCTCAAGTAACATATTTTGTTCAATATCATTTCCTTACCAGTCTTTATCTGCTTTTTGAATAGAATTTCTAGAATTTTCAATTTATGGTGAGGTTTCCTGGAATCAGAATAGCAGTCCTCTCTCCTGCCCCTGGCTGGAGCAGAGAGGTCTCTTAAGGACAGGGATAGGGAGCCATCATGCCTCCAGCAATACTTTTACTTCCCTCTTATACAACTCTCTGAGTAGAAGGGCAAGTTTGTTGTTTGTTTACCTTTGAGCTAAAAAATCAGAAAATTTGGGTTGTATAACTCCCTTTTTTCCAGCAATTTAGATTTTTTCTAAATCAACTCAAGCTGTTTCTAGATCACTAAATGTATTTACACAAGCATACTCTAATTTAT
Organism: Balaeniceps rex; assembly: GCA_013401315.1. NCBI lineage: Eukaryota > Metazoa > Chordata > Aves > Pelecaniformes > Balaenicipitidae > Balaeniceps > Balaeniceps rex. The sequence goes on from VYZW01013467.1 coordinate 4,155, forward strand.
CAGTATGTGTAACTGTTTACATTTTCTTATGCTTCATTGATTAATATTGGTCTATGAGATTTGAAGATCTGATTCTTGGTGGTTGTTCCTATGCTTGTGTCAAGTAAACTTATGTAGCCAGGTAGTTATAAATTCTTGAAAATGGCTTCAGAATTTTCTATAATTACAGTATTTAAGAAATTCGAGTGGGTAGTTAAAGAATGCATGGAAGTATCTGGGGGCTGGACATTTTTATTTCTTTGTCACTAGTTTAGGTTATTAGTGTAGGTATTCAAAGCCTTCATATCAGCTCTTTTATATGAAAGGAGATGAGGAAACTTATTTTATAATGGCTGAGTATTCACATCACCAAAAGATTAATAAAAGTACTACACTCTCATGTCAGGTGAGCTGTATGGACTCTAAACCTTTTATCTTCTAAGGAAAAGTGAAGAACATCAGTCTCAAACTTCCTTCCCTTTCCCAGAACAGGGAGAAGAAAAAAGCTGTTTTCTCGGAACGTTTGGGATGCGGTTTCCTCGGTTTTCTGAGTGTAAAGAACAAGGCTGGCATACTCTTTCCTTTCAAGGAAGTTTTCCCTATTCCAAAAGATGCTACCCTATTTTAAGCGTAAGGAATTGCGGCTCTTTGTTGGATGTGTCAGAAGGATGACATACCCCAGCAATTTAAGAGGATAATCTCTGTACGAAATGGCTTTGGGTAGAGATATGTCTGCAAGTCACAGAAAGGTCAGAGCATGACAACTAATCTCCCTCTGGTGAGGGAGCCTCCCCGTGATTTCTGTCTCACATGAGACACATGAGAGCTGGCAAAACTAAGAGAATTTGTTCTCTTAAAAATTGGTTTCCTTGTAAATGCCATCTGCTGAAACATACACATATAATCTTTCTAGTAATTAATAAAGGAGCTGAATACTCAAACACTTTAGCTTGGTTTCTGCAGGTGCTTCTTGACTCACCAGTCTCAGCCAGATTCCACGCGCGTTACCCACAGTTAATCCCATCAGAGAGAGAGGCTGTGCTGGCACACAGGATAGCAAGACAAAGTACTCAAGTATATAGAGACCACGATGCTGGGTCTTGGGTCTGCTGAGAAAGTCCAATGCTGTATGAAATAACATGTCCTGCTGCCATCCTGAACCCCGGAGTTAAAAAAGCATTTTTGGTGGGTTTGGTGAGCCTAATTCGGCTCTGGCTCTGCTTATAGCTGTGGAGACTATTCCTATGGCTGTTTTGTTGTAAGAAAGTATGTACGTGTTCTATCCCTGGTCTGCCTTTCACAGCCCGTACTAGGTTAGGCAAGACCTGGACAGTTTTGTTAGTTTCTTCCATGTTACAAGGGGGTCCTGCCCAAAGGTGTTTTGAGACAAGAACCCATACGGTTATTGAATATGAGGTGTGCTGTAAACCAGCATAAGAAGAGGAGTGACTTTGCAGGTTGTGATATGATTGTAAATAATAATTCCTTCCCAAGCCAATTGATTAGACACAAATGCTGTCACTGAAATGGTTGTTACAACACTGCGGCAAAGGCAAGGGTATTGAGATGCATGTTGGCTAAGGCTGCCTCTGGTTCTCTTCCAACTGACTTTCTTCATCCACTACTCTCTTAAAACACATGGAATTTGGAAAGCACCACTCTCATCAAGCAGCCATGTGTAATTTTCCCACAATGGGGTAAAGTTCTGTGTTACAGTCTCTCCTCTTGCCTAACATTTGAATGGCCTAGGGTATTTTTGTTTGTTTGTTTGTTTTTAGTGCCATTGAGCTTTGTACTGACATTTTTATGAAGCTATTTTTTATAACCCCAGGATTTTGTATTTAAGTGGTAGTAGATGAATCATAACACATCGCTCCATGTGAGGTTAGGATTATTTTTTCCTATACACATCAGTTTATGTTTATGCTGAATTTCATCTCCCATTTTAATTTGCAGTCACTGTGTTTTATAAGGTTCTTTTGCAATTCTTCACAATCAGATCCCATCTTTATTACCCTGAGTAACTCAGCACCTCCAGCAAACTGTCACCTACTTACTCATCCTTCTCTAGATTGTTTAATAACATGTTGAGCAGCATGAGTTCCAGCACAGATCACAAAGTGGAGTTTCACACTCTCTGTGAAAGCTGTGTATTTTTCCTACTCTGTTTTCTACCCTTTGATCAATGTTGTATCCATGTGAAGACCATCTTTCATGTCTCAAAACTTCTTAGCTTCCTTCAAGACTTGATTAGAAACCTTGTTGAATGCCTTTTTGAAGTTAAAGGAGGTTATATTAAAAGGGTCTCCCTTATTCACACACCCGTTGACTCCTTCAAAGGACTTCAAAGAAAGTGACTCTCTTGCACATGTCATGCAGAGTCTTTCCCAGGAGCTTAAACTCATTCCTACCACTGTAATTTCACAGTTAAGTTTGTCCACCTTCAGTGTCCAGCCCCTTGGTTTTTCTATGCCTTTGTCCACAAGATCAAAAGCCTTTCAAAAATTTGGAAAATCTGACTCCAGACAACTCAGGGAATTTGTGAAACTGATCCTTGTTCTCCTGCTGTCCTTGCTGTGTTGCAATACAGTTCTCGGTGGCAAACAGCACAATGCTGACAAGATTCTGCAGTTTTATTCATGTGTTGACAGTCACCTATTTCAGTGGAGTGCCTTGGGATAAGAACAACGGCTAGCCATTAGGACAAATCTATTCTTCAGCTCTGAATCAAAGAGGGACAGTTACTAAGTGACAGACCAGCTTGGGGGAGGCTTGTCACCTGGTGATGCTTCTCAGGGACTCGCATGAGCAGGAAAGCTGGACGTTATAAAAGAGATGGCCTCACTGGCCACTTCACAAGAAATTTGATCTGGACTAGAGGCAGAGAGAACCTAGTTTGCACAGTGCTCGTCCTTGGACTCCAAAAACATTCATGTATTCAACAAGGGACTCTGGGCTAAACCAGACTCCAGAATACTTGGGAAACTGAGGCTAGAAAATGCAGGTAGCCCTGTTGATTATTTTGTCTAAATATCTGTCTTACACTATCTGAGTAAAGAGCCATTTGTTTTAGACCCCCATGCAAGGCTCTGTGGACATCTCACGTCCTGAAAAAATAGATATATAAACCTGGTCATCTCTATATTTGAAACAAGGGTATGTTGAAACTACTGAGGTGCTTCTGGCGTATTTGCTGGGCATGAAGTGACCACCGGCAATTAGTCTTTCACATATACTGACTGTACAGGGATCACATAAATATAAGTATATATACATATATATTTTACACGCACAAACATGCAATCTATCTATACATGAATAGACAGATGTATATAGATGTGTATATATTCTGTCTATAGAAGGAAATGTCCATAAAGGCTAAAGACATTCTAATAGTGATCATTCTAATAGCGATGGGCTATGATCTTTCACAAACTCTGCATACAGGGATCCTTGCCCTATTTCTTCCGGATAGCTTCATTTTGTACGTGAAAGGGTTGTGTAAGCAGCCTTTTCAGCTGCCACCTGACTGGCAGCTTATGCTGAAATGATGATCTATGATTACTCCTAAATCTGTCTCTGAATTATTGCTTGCCAAGACAGTCTGCATGTCTGTCTCTGGTGTAGTGTAAGTTGGTATTTAGCTACCTGCCAGTGGATGTCATGGGACTGGGACCAGGCAAGTCAGGTTTGCGTAACAGTAACCTGTCTTTGTCCCTCTTTATTACCCTCCAATTTACATGTCTTCCATAGACTTTATCAGCAGAAGTTTTATGTCATTGTCTAGTTCACCAGTGAACAAACTGAATTGGGTCAAAAAGACCCCAGCCCTTTGGCATCACTGCTAAACGTGGTCATGCTTATTGGTGATTCCCAATGATCAATATTTTGAGACCAGTGAAAGAATCAGTTTTTAGTCCACGTAGTTAATTACCTGGTAATTTCATATTGCACAATTTTTAAAACCAAATACAGTGCTGTACTAACACCTTGGAGGAATTAACATTGCATTACGATGGTTTTCTCTATTCAATTGGCCTTCAATCCCATCGTTAAAAAGACACCAGCCCTATTTAGTTCCCTCTGTCACTACTAGCCAGAAAGTGCTCTGAACTGAAAGGCTATAGACGATCTACTTCTTCATTTAGGATCTCCTTCTTCCTTTAGCTTTGAGCAGGAAATGCTGCCAGCCAAATCCTGGTTTCTACTGCAATTCCTAATGATGAAAGGAAACACCCTTAGGTAAGGAATGTGCTGGAAATATTTGGCTGGAGAAAACACAGCCCTGGGGGAGAAGTAGGACTTGTGTGTCAGCTAGGTAAAGTCACACAAGAGATGGGGACCATCACTCTGGGGACTGTCCTGCCCAGCACAGCCCAGACCTGACAGCTCATCAGTCCCTGGGCAATTGTCTGTATTGGACCAAACTTACTGAGCCACAGGACCAGGGCTCCAGCTGAGCTGCAATGGGGCTCCTGGGCCGTGGGCTGGGTGCGAGGGGAGGTCCCAGGTGAGGCAAGTCAGGGCGCTTGGAGGCACTTGGTACCCGGACAGAACCGGCAGACAATCATGCAGCTTTGCAGCTATATTTCTATGAAACTAAAACCCGCGTACTTTGGTGATAAAAAAGGTGGAAGGTAGCTGTGGTGGACCTAAATCTAGTTGACCATACGTCCCCAATGCGCTGCTCCAGCAACATTTAAAATCTTCTGAAATGAACATAAATGTAGTGTTCACCTATGTTTATGTGCCAAAAGTCACCACAAAACAGTGAGCAATGCTGATGAGGTAGGAAAAGGCAGTAAAGGAACAACATTTTTAAGGGAGAGCACAACTTCTTGAGGTACACGTGGTCCAGGGCAAGCCAGTGATACCCGCTCTCCGGTGGGAAGGGCAGCCAGCCCCCAGCCCCTGTTATGCCAGTGGTAGTCACACACAAGTGGGCCCAGGTGGTTTTCTGTCAGCACTGATTTCCTGAAGATAATGCACACATGGCCATAGAAGAATGAGTCTGGGGTCTGCTTGCCTTTCAAGGAAAGCCAGCAATGCCACCATCCAAACTTAGGAATTTTGTTTGAAGGGGATGCAGGGCTCTGGGGTGTTGGGATGCTGTGGGCACAGGGGTGGGACAGCCACTGCCAGTAATGGGACCACCCAGCAGGCAAGGTGTTGTGCTGCGCCTGACTGACACTGGGCTTTCCTACAGAATAGCTGTCCACAAGGGTCTGGAGAAGAAAGTCCCAGCCTTTCCCAAGCTTGCAGGTGCCAGGTAACTGCACAGAGAGCAGGCCTTCTGTGAAGGGAGGAGCTCAAAGACAGAACTGCTTCAGCCAGGACTTGGCAACCCACGGTGGCTCAACAGACCTCTCTGGGAGAGGAACCTGTGCATTTTTAGAGCAGCTCAGATGTAAATATGTGCTGTACTTTGGGATTATCTATAGTGCAATGGAGATAATGCACCATAATACACCTCCCAGAGCCTGCCCTGGTTGTCTCCCTGGGTTCCTCCAGCCCTGCTTGCTCGCTGGGTGCCAGTAGTTTTCATCTTCTACAGAAGACTCACACACCCACTGCAGCCTCAACGTCCAGGTCCCTGGGGGCTGAGATCCCCTGTGGGGTAGCAGAGGGCTCTGCCTGGTGTGGTTTCCACCTGTGCAGGACAGCCACTGACATGGAGCAACCCCACAGTCTCCTTCCTCCTCCTCTACCCTCTGGTGGAGCTGCCATGCTGTCCTCCCAGCCCCTGGGGCCAGTGGCCCTGGGCAGCAGCATCCAAAGCTGGGGCAAGAGAGGCCACTGTGGCATTAGCGTTTCCAGAGTGAACATATGGCTGATGGCAGGATGAAATGTAAACTGCTGAGTTAGATACAACACAGGTCTGGATCAGAGAAGTATAATGTCAAGAAGAAGGTGAGGAGTAACTGGCCAGCAAACCAACCGAGGGCGAAGAGGAAACTCCCTGCAAATGCCCAGCATACCCCGCAGAAAAAAGAAGGATTTTGTATGAAGTGCATTTTCCTCTTCCACGTTGCTCCTGCTCGGTTAGGTGTGAGCAGGGATGGGCGATCACTATTTAGCATGCAAGGTGCTTCCCACCAGGCCGAGCTGTCCACGTGAGGTGCATTTGTGTTTCAAAACTGAGTTCCAGGTCAGCCTAGCTGCAAGCTGGGGGAGAGCAAAGTCATACAGACCAAGGGAGTCTGTGGGGAAACGGCTGCTCCGAGGACGCCAGATCGCTCTGTCTGCGTCTAAGAAAAGCCAGAGGGACAGGCACTGCTGCGGGCATCCTGTTAAGCACAGGCGAGGACTGTATAGCTTTCACTAGTGCCCTTTCAGCTTCCAAAATCTTGGCTGTAACTTGCTAAAACACACTTTGCCTTTACTATCACACCTGTCCAAGCGGAGGGGGAAGGGAAGGAACTGAACTGGAGCCGGCTGAGCACACTTTGAGCACACTGCTTCCCTGAAGATGCCAAGCCAAAGCCAAGCAGCATGTCCAGGCCGTCCTGGGTCCTGCAGCAAGTCCTCTCCATCAGCAGTTGCTGCCTGGGTGCTGTTCTCAGGAGGAACTTCTCTGTCCCTGCAGCCCAGCGATGTGTACGAGCAAGGAGCAGCCGCTGTAGTGACTCCGCTCCCGGCTCCAGGTAAATCCTGAAGGTGAGTGAGCAGCCTCAGGTCAAAACTACATCAGGTCTTCAGGCAGCATCAGGCTTCTGGTCAAAACCGCTGCAGCTGCCTTGTGTCTGTACAGGGATTATTTCCCCTGGGGAGACGTCTGCCGTCTCAGGACAGGGTGTCTCTTCTCTCCTGTTGGTGCAGGCTCGGGACAGGGCACCCCTGGGTGATGGGCAGGTGTTGGCAGAGCCAGTGGCCCACATGAGATGCGCTGTACTCCTGCCTCATTTTTTGACGCTTCTTTCTGAATAAGATCCTCTCTAATGGGCTTGGTGTCAGTTCGGTGCCGGTCAGGAAAAGGCAGCAGACAACACCAGAAAGGAAAAATTATTTTGAAAATGGAAGAATCCAGGATTCTCTGATGCCTTCCTCTGCCGGGTGAATAACAAACCACCCGGCCACAGTGTTTGTAACTAGACTCTTCTCTGTATTTTTAGCAACTGATCTATGAGATCATTTTGCTATTTTCAGTTGTTTGTGACTTGGGACTTTTCTGCTGGGAACATGCTGAGTGGGAAGGAGCACATACCCTGAGCTTCCCGTGAGGGGCTGAGCAGACCCTACGTACCCAGTAAATGATACTCGTTTTCTGAGCAGTTTACCTCCCTGGAGCATGAGCAATCCAGGCCATCAACAACAGTTTTGGAAATGCCCTCCAGGTTGTTCCTCCAAGACGCAAGAGAATAAGCATGTACCCAGGAAAAGTCCAGGTAGACTTCATTAACCTGACCTGACTGCTCCCTTAAGCAGGCAGAGTCTGTCTGTGAGCCTGGATGTCATCTCCTGTGCCCCATTCCCAAGCAAACACAGTCTTGCTTAGAGCAAGACATATAATTCCCACACACACCTTTTGGTGACTCCACGGTTTCAGTGCGAAGGGCCTCACAGTGGATCATATACGCGGCGTTTCCTACACCATTCCCAGCGTTAACACAGTGCTTGCTGCGAACGCCTGTGCCTGGCAGCTGGGCACCATTAGCAGGCACTGCCTTCTGAAAGGGGCAGCTTGCTCATCTCCCTCTGGCCTGCTCCTCTCCTGCTTGCCCTGCTGCATTACACGCAAGGTGCCTTACATCATCTCTTACCTCAAGGTACAAAGAGACCCTGACCCCTCATAATTAATAGAGAAGCAATAATTAATTGACTGAGCAATAAGCTACAGCTATAACCTCACCTCAAACCTGCAGAATTACCTGCAGGATTCCCCTAACGTCGCCCGCGCTGTGCTAGAACTGCAGCTTCCTTCGCCAGAATTTAACATTCATTAAACAGAGACAACCTCCTGCAAGCAGGGCAAGGCTCAGAAGAGACGCGTTAGTTGGGCTGTCTGTAAGTGGCATGGCCCCAGCAGCTCAGGGGCTGGGATGCGGGGCTGCCGGGTGGGCAAGCGCTGCTGACCTTTAGGACTTTGTCAGAATAGCAGGGTTTCCAGCCAGGATGAAATTCTGGCTCTGGAAAACCAAGGGTAAATCCAGGGGCAGGAGAGCTCGATTTTGTCTGAGCAGACCGCCAAGTTCAAGGTAAGCTTTGGGATTTTTGCATGTTGGGAGCCTTGGCAGGGCTGCGTTGACCACAGCACAGCCACCGGGCCAGTGACCCCGCGCAGAGCCGCCAGACACTGGACCTCCTCGCAGCCTGATGGCCGCTGATGACCTCTGCAAGCCAGTGAGCGCGAGGTGTCTCAGCCTTGGGACTTCAGCGTTTCCACAGCTTCAGGTTCTCCAGCTCAGCCGCGGAAGTTTTAAGCTATTTAATTACTTTTTCTATGGTGCTTCAAATGTATAAAGTGCTTATAGAAGTACAAAATGGCACTTTTACTACCAAAAGGGGAATGTTTATCTATTTTTATTTCCTTTCAAGTTAGAGGAGGAGAGTGGAAGAAAATATGAGCTTGCTTTCTCCAAGAAAACAAAGTGACCTTTGAGTGTTATGAAAGCCTTTATGCAATAATTTGGGCAAAGAGAAATGGAATTTCTCCTGTGAAGCATATTTTTCCTTATAAAAATGCCAGTTTGTTAAAACCAGAACAGTTTGCAGAAAGGCTTGGTTTCAGTGAATCTGCCCATTTGATAGCTGGTTAGAAAAGTTTTGGAACTGCTGAAATGCTGAGTTTGTCAGCATAACTCTTCAAATATGAAGTTTATCTACAGTGAGGAGTTAAAAAAATAGAATTAGAATTTAAAAAATAGAAAAATAAATAACAAAAAAATAGACTTGAAATAAAAATTAAGTATTTTTGCATTGTTTAAAACCAAAATGTTTAAACTGACCTAATCCAAAACACATTGTAATCATCAGTTCACAACAGCTTTGAAATTTGGATTTCTGGGGAATGGAAAGTTTACCCCCTCCCGGGAGGAGACTGGTAAGCAGCCCTGGCAGGAAAGCTGCAGGGTAGGTAGGGACTGGGGGGGTGAGGCTTCATACCTGTGCTCTAGAATAAACTGCCAACCTTGTGCAATGGCATCACTTTCTTTACAGGTATCTCTTCCGAAATGGGCTCGAATAACTCCCTCACCAGTGGCTATGACCATGGTCATGCAAAGCGTGAACTCTGCGTTTGGACAGGTTAGCATGCAGCCGTTACCTCCTCTGAAGAGCTGCACACAAAATAAAAATATCTAGTACACTGATGCAAAAATCATGTCAGTTAGAAATTGGGAAGCCCCTTCTGCCTCATGACTATTTTCTCCCAGCAGCTCGGAGGTGGGACACAGCCACCACATGGTTTGCCTGAACCTGCATGCGGCACGGGGAGGGCTGGGGTGATGCTGAATTGCCCTTGTTTGTACTTGTTTTACTGATCTGCCCTTATTTTAAGGGTTTGGTTTCAGTTTTCAGACTAGCACAGGTTCAAAGCAACAGGTGAAGCATTTCTGGGTCTCTCCCTCTTCACCAAAGGCAGTGTAAGATGTCTAATGAAAAAAAGAACAAACATTAAGCTAAAGGCACATATTGGTCTTGCTAACCAACACTAAGTAACCTTAGAAGGCTTATTACTGTTTTCCTGCTGCTTTTTACCCCCCAAAAGGAAGTATTCTGGGCTGAAACTACTTTGAGGCATGTTTAGAACAAGGTCCAGTCAAGATCCTGCCCTCTGTTAAAGGTATTTTTATGCAGGAAATATGTTAGGAATAATTGGTGGGTGGGGGAAACCAAAGGAAATAATCAAAAATAGGTGAGTAAACTGTGTTTCTTCCCCCCCCCCCCTTTTTTTTTCTCTGCTTTCTGCACCAGAGAAAGCACACAAAACCAATTATATTCATTCCAATTTTGGAAAAAACGGGATTTTTAAGGCCAAAACAAAAAAGGAGGACTTCATCCTGGAATAACACTCTCCAGAGCATGCACTGGCAAGGTACTAATGCACTTCCCAGCTGGGTGAAATGATGTTGCCTTTGGCCTTAAGCCCCATAGCACACCAAAGGTATGAAACTATGGCTCATCGCAGATATCTTTCGTCGTGGCTTAGGGCCAAAAAGGCAACAATAATGACTTACACTTGCACAGCACGTTTCATAATCCACTGGGGTTGCAACCAAGCAGGTTGTGTGCAGCTGTGCCCTTCTCATTCAAATTCCTAAGTACCAAATTAATGTGCTGGTTTGTGGTTGTTAGAGAAGACACTAAGTGGCCCGTCTTTCCTCCTCGTTGCTTGATAATGCATCCTGCTGCAAGACCTCCTGAGAGCTGCTGCTGTTGATTTTTATTGTCCTTGGGCTGAAACAACTTTTTAATACCAGGCAGTGTATAATCAGTGCAAACCTGCCCTTGCTCAGGTCCCCAGCTGGAGAAAGAGGTGTATCTGTTTGAAACCCAGAAAGACAAAACCATTCCCTCTCTCAGTTGATCATCTCTGAACTGCTCTCTCTGGCAGCTGGGCATGAGGCTTCTTCATCTGGAATTAATGTCTACTTTTCAAAAAATCATCCATAGCTTATTTTTTTACCTCCTTGCTGCTTAGCCTAAGATTTTCCCGAATAGCCAGGAATAAAGTGGCATTGTGGGGTTTTTTAAGTTCACAGAGCTATGTGTGATTAACAATAGCCAAGAACCAAAAGCATTATGCATAAACACATCTAATAATTATAATGGAGAGAGAGTGAAGTCTGAAGGCTTTTCTATATCTGAAACAGATAATTCAAGGGTCATAAAAAATTCACTGCCATAAAAAATGTAGGTCCCTGGAGCTTTTGGGGTAAATCCAGTCCAAACCCAAAAAGCATCAACCAGGGATGTCTTTAATAAACATTTAATTAATCAATCATTGGATCATGTGGTTCCTAATTCTCTTCTAGTAGGCATTTTACCTGGTAATTAGTTTATCTATGCACTGAGCTCACAGCAAAGCCCAGTGCTCTGCTCCTGCCAGGCGATACTGCTGGTGGACGCTCTGGCTTGGCACTCAGACCTCAGCTCAGAGAGTCACCCAAAACCACAGTGCCCAAACAGCCAGATCAGGTGGGTGCCTGTACCTGCGCCCAGGGCTTGAGGGGTGGATGGGGATCCAACATCCCCACAGCGGGCAAAGAGGGATGTGTCCTCTCACCGAGACCTGGGCGATGCAGCAGCTTCCCTCATCACCTGGGATTTCACTGGCGATGGGGAGTCTCTGTCTCCCAGCTCCTGCTGTCACTGTCCTTGGGAGTTGCAGGAGCAGGATTTGGCTGGGCTGTTGGAGGCTTATCCTCACCCTCCAGGAGCCACAAAGCTCCCAAGGCAGCCAGTGGGGTGGTGGTGGGGGTGAAACCCGGACCATGGGCACCCCAGCTTGGGCCTGGGCGTCCCCTGGCCACCTGCAGCGTGCTGGCAGGAGCCCAGAGGAGCAGAGCAGCCAGAATAATGTCATTTTGCAGCCCAAAATAATGCCATTGAAGCCAAGTCAATGTCAACTTGCATTCTATGTGTGTAAAGGTTGTCCTGTCCACCTCCAGTGTGGAAGAAATAACAACAGTTGTGCGCTAGGCTGACGTGGTCCTTTCAGGCTCGGGCTTCACTGTGCTGGGCAGGAAGCCCACCCCAGCTCGTCCCCAGCAGCCACCACAGCACCCAGCCTGGGAGATGAGCCTGACCTCAGCTCTGCAGAGCATCGCCTGCCTCCTGGGATGTCTAGTGCAGTCCTACATCCAGCCCATGCTGTAGCCCCAGTTCAAACAGCAATAGTGTGAAATTGTATTTTATTTAACTTGGTTTTGCTTTCTGTAAAAACATGGTAAGAAAGTTTATTTCAGCAACCAAACTGGGGGAATCCATTAAATGACTATCCCTGTCCAGCTTTCTGAACTCCTCTGTTGTTCGATAGAACTGGTTTCTTTTGAGGACTATCTTTATTTTGACTATTTACCTGGAATATTTATTGTGACAACCAAACTATATAAAAAATTGCTGCCTTCACTCCAGACCCAACCTAGCAGCTTTGAGGCTGATCTGCTTTAGGTTTCTGAGACCAGAAACCAGTGCTGGGCTTGCAGAGGGTGCTCAGCTGCAGCCCTGTGGCACAGGCACAGTGCGTCACACCTAGCTTTGCCTCTTGGCCGTAACGCCGCCTGAGCAGGGGCTGTGCCCCTTCCCTGCCCGCTTGCTTTTGTGGGGCATTTTCTCTTGGTAGGTCTATGAGGCCTTCTACAGGGAAATACTTCATAACTTCTACTAATCATAAAAGGAATTAGGTAAAAACTCACATAGGAACCTAGTTAGGATCCTAGACCTAGGAATCTAGTTAGGATCTAGAAATGCATCTTACCAAGAGCCAGAGTTGACATCTCCTGGAGCAAAAGACTGGGTTTGTCCTCCTCAAAGGACAACAAAATATCCCCGCCAGTGCAATCTGTGCTGCACCTCTGCAGTGAAGCCTTCATACTCAGCAGTGGGTTTGCTCTCAGGCTGGCGTTGATTCCTGGAGGCTGGAGTACTCTCATGCGCACATACGTGTTTTGTGAAATAAAGGTGACAACCGAATGCCTTCACGGCTGGGTTGAGCAGTATGTTGGAGCTAGGCTGCTTGTCTGACTTGGCACTATGGGATGGGATTGTGCACTATGGGAGAAGCCGGTATCAATTGATCTCAGCGTTTTTAGTTCCAGCCTTGGTTATGTGAAGGGCCATCTCATTCTGTGAGCACTCTCCCCACATCCCATTATGGTACAAGCAGGTTTCTTACCTGCCTCCTCACTCCTGTGCTGGGGCACTTGTGGGTGGGAGGGTAGGGGACAGTATCTCCCTCCCGCTGTCCCCCCAGCTGGCAGGGACACCGCCATCACCATCCTCACCATGTGGTTCCCCTGGAGAGCGTATGGCAGCACAAATGACTGCACAGCAAGTGCAGAAGACAGTCCCTGCATCGTGCACGTCACCAAGTCATTCGTCACCGCTGCTGCAGTGCAACTGCTGGTTTCTCACTGATCACATTTCTTTTCAATGAAAGTAGGTGGACTTTAAAGCCCCAGAGGCGTGATTTCAGGCAGGGGAAGGTCGATGTGTGGCTCAGTCTTGCTGGGCAACTCCATCTTGCTGAGGCTATGCTGAATTTGATAGTGGTTAGTTAGAAATGTGTGGATGTGCCTCTGCTCCAGGAGACACATGTCCACCAACCCAGGTAGTCGCTGGCTATGACCTAACCTGTCTGCAAGAGGATGCAAGCAAATTTTCCATGGCTGGACTGAGCAGTGGGATGCACGCTTGTGGTGGGCACAGTCGCAGGGAGGGATTTCATGAAGCTCCCAGTGCTGGCAGGGAGCTGCCAGGACAAGTGCAGGGGTTGTGGCAGCCTCCTGGAAAACAAGCCAGCACAGGTTGGCCACTGCCCATAAATCCAACAAGGCCCCTGTGGCACGTACAGGGTTATTGTGGGACGGCAGATATAGCTGGGAGGGATTCAAGGAAAGGAGAAGAAGATACCATGTAGACAAACAGGAACAAATAGGATTTTTTTTCAAGGAAAGACCTGCTTTTTAAACAAGAATAGGAAACCTTGGAGGAGGTGGGGATGCTGCTGCTGCTTCATCCTTTGCTTCCATGAGCAAGGCAGGGAACTGCAAAGCAGTTGCCAAAAAAACCCTGGGGAGTGTGAGTCCAAGGTATGTGACAGCTACAGAGGGACTGTGTCAGCCCCAAGACTTTGTTCTCCTGGGCCTGAAAACCCCCAGGGTGGCTGTGCCTGACTCTGGTCGCGTATAAATCACTATAAATCAGACATAGGTCCTGTTGAGTCAGTAGACGCACACTACTGCCATCTGTACCTCATTGTTCAGTCTCTCATATGCCATTTCACAAGGAATCCCCAACTCTTTGGTGCAGGTCTCCTTTTTCACACATTTTAAAGAAGGTGAATTAACCTGAGCCTGTCACTATGTCAAGCAAGTTGAAACATAGAGCTCAGGCTGATAACAACAACTGGAAACGTTATCAGAACAAAATGTAGCACCTGGAAACAAAACAGCTGGGGATGCACACAAGGCTATTGAGCTGGTTTGATGGGGAGCATTGATTTTCCTCTACAGTCAGTCAATTGCTGCCATACAACTTCACAAATACTCCCTGCTCCCACTTTGTTCAAAAGTTAAAAACGGCCTGCAGTGCTAAAGAAAGGGTTGATGAAACAGTAGCTCTTTTCTTTTCTCAGCAACACAAGGAAAGCAAATTGTGAGGGGAAAAAAGAAACACACACACATGTATCTGCCGAGATGAGGTTCATCCTTTTTGCCAGTGGGCTGAGCAGAGAGCGTAGCATCTTTCTCAGAGGAATCACAACGACTGCAATGAAAATTACAACTGAGCCCACTCTGGTGTCCGGAAATCCTAAGTTTTCCGACATGAAATGACCAGAGAAGATTTTTTGGTCACTGGAGACTATTACCATCTTCCCCAAAGGCAGCACAGGAGTTAAGAGTGCAAGCAGCTGCCCTCAAGTGACAGGACAATAAATCTCTGTCTCAAGGGCAATGGAAATGAAACTGCCTCAAGTGCTATTGGAAAATCCCTCCTTCTTTCTTACTGGGTTCGACCAAACAGAATTAAATCACTACTTTTTCCTTACTCAGGGCTGTGAATCTTGTAGATAAAGGAAGATAAATGCACAACCGTCCACCTCTGGCAGCTTGTGTGGTTGATGCTCTGTGCACAGGGGCTGTAGAAAACCACCTTCCAGAGTGAGGCAACGACTCATCAGGAATCAGGCCCTATTTTTGTTGAACTTACTTTTTTTCTTTCAGCTAGGGACGATCCAACATCAACATTGCTGTCATAGCAGCTGCACAAGGAAATAAGTGATTTCCTATCTGAGCGTGTTCAATCGCTCAGCATTTTATTTTTGTGCTAAACCACAACCAGGCACATCACCCCACCCTGTGCTGGGGCACTCTACCCCGTCCCCTGCCACCAGAAAGGCACTGGGAAAACATCATGGAAGCAAAATGTGCCACAAAATGCCCTCTCAGTACTTGCACCAAATGCCTTCCCCAGAAATGTGCTGCCAAGGCAGAGTTTTCTGGACTTTTGGAGTAGCCAAGGGCTCTTCTTGCAGCATATGTCCCTTCCTCCCAGAGCTGTCAACCTAAATGGGGACAAGAAATCCAATCCTCGGCACAACCTTCAGTCCAAACTTGCTCCAGAACCCAGAAAATAATGAAATCCTCTATCTGGCTGTGCAAATAATGGAGAAAAACGCCAGACATTGACAAACCTCTTATTGCTTTTCCTTTCCTTAGTAGTAATTCTTATAATAAGACAAAAGAGCTAACTTGCATCCTAAAAGAAGTAGGTTCTGCTTGGATGCGGTGCTGCTGATGTCCATGAGAGGGCTATTGGCCAGGGCATTTGGGTCTTTTACCCTAAGACAGAAATACAGAAAACACACTGCCAGCTGATTGCAAAATTCATAGGCACCCCTTTCTCCCTCGCAAGCTTTTGCACAAGCTCTGGCTCAAACCAATGTTCCCTTGCACCAGCTGGAGCAGGAGGCATCAGCTGGGTGCAATGTGACCTCCTCTGCCCAAAGCAGCTCTTGCAGCAACAAAGTCATTAATGACTTCGCAGCAGCGTGGGCAGTTCTGGGGGCTCTACTGCCTCTAGCCCTGGCTCCCCACAGGCTCCTGGACAATCCTCTGCATTGTCAGAGTGTCTGAGATGAGTCCCATGCCGAGGACTGGTTTTCTTAATGTGGCAGTTGAAATAAACCACATTTTATTCACACACAACTGAATGATTTTGTTGGATCCAAAATTACATGTTCTGTGTCTGATCAAGTTTGAACTTATTCTCATTATTAAGGCAAATTCTAGAATAAAACATGGTTTCAAAATGAAAAGAATATAGCATTTTAAGATACTTTCTGAATTAGATACAATTTTTGGTCAACACAAGAGAGGTTTGGGGAGAATAAGCCATCTATCAGAAAGGAAAAAAAAAAGATGACCCAAACCCCAAACCCTTTTCTAGTTCTGAGATTTTGCTTCTATTCACTTTTGCAGTCACCAGTAGAGCTGCTGGCTTTTCTGAATGCACCTTGAGTGAAATTCAATCCAGTCTTGAGGTCAACATGAATGTCAGCATTGCCTAGATGAAGAGGTCCTACTTGAGAGGTACGTGATCTATAGACTTGTGCTGGTTCATTGCACGGGGCTGAATGTGACCTTTAGATTGCTCCTTCAGCTCATCTGAGACTTTGTACATTATCTCTGGGACATTAAGCACAGCAGGATGAGCTCTCCAGGGAAATTCTGCAGTGTTGCCAGCGCTGTGATGGCTGGTCCCATGGGACGCAATGTACTACTTCTATCTCCAGCTTCTGGAGTCATATGATTATGTGAGAATCTCAGCTTTCATGACAATGAAAAGTAGGTTCCTAGCCATTGAGACTGCAGGGAAAAGCTGGCAAATGTCACCTCCTAAAGGTAAAGGATCAGATGACAAATGAAAAGGAATGTCAGCTGTATCAACAGCCTGATTTTTAAGCTAACTGCATGGCTTAAAACAGCATGATTTTGAGGACCAATATAAACTTTTGAATACTTGGAATAAGAAATAATATAATGAAATTCTTGAAGAGAGAAAAAATCGCTCCTTGTTTTTTCCTTCTTCTCTCCCTGCCCTTCTTCCTTCTTTTCTAAGGCCTCTTGCTTACACTCCTTGATGCTTCTCAGTCCAGAGTTGCCACTGGAGGAAGATGCTGTTAACCAGTCAGATGGAGTGTGAGTACTGGGAATTTTCCAGGGTTAAAAAATGTTTTCCTTGCATCTGCCAAAGCTAACGGCAGCAGTCACTGAACACGTGCCACTGGAAAATCACAGGCAGGCTGGCTGCCAAGTATGCAGAGCTCTTTGGACAGAGGCATGTGAGGGTCTTGTGAGTGTGAAAGGACATTGCCATGTCTGAGCCGGCAAGACAGCGCTCCAGGCTGGCCTCGGGCACGTGACAGCCCACGACTGCATTCCCAGCCAGGAGGGCTGGGGCTGAGCCAGGCGCTGCCCGCAGATCTGTACTGCGAGCTGCTGGGCTTCGCGACGAAGTGAGCCTTGTGCGAGGATTGTCCGCTTGCCGTCAGAAGAGCACATTTTTAATGGAACAGTTTAAGTGGAAGTAAAGCGGTCAGCATGGAATAAACAATCTCGGCTAATGGCTTGCTGACATTCAATCACAGTTCAGCAGGGACATCTCCAGCACCCCTTGAATCTTGTGTCAAGCCATTAAACCCCTCTCACTTGGCAATGGGCATTTGCCAAAAAGAGGCTAAAAAGAAAGCTGCTGAGGAATTAGTCTACTGTGAGCACATGAAGAGGAGTGTCGCCAGTGTGGTGTGGGGAATTTTAAATTTATACTGCCCGCGTATGTCCATACTAGATCAGACCCGGAGCCTGTCTGACCCTATAGTCTGTTCTCTGGCAGTGCCCAAAACCACGGGAAAGATACCTAAAATTATGGAAGTGATTCTACCAGCCTCAAATGAGCTGTGACACACAGGATTTGGTAAAGGAGTCCATTCACCAGTGGCATTGTAGCAAAAAAGGAGATCTTTTGGATTCATCTTGGAGTGAATCCCATGGCTGTCATAATGTCTCATACAGAGAAAAGCTGGTGGGAAAGGATGAATCCATGTAACTTAGAGAGATCATAATTTTTCATAGAATTGTAGAATGGTTTGGGTTGGAGGGGACCTTTGAAGATCATCTAGTCCAGCCCCCCTGCCAGTGGCAGGGACATGTTTCACTAGATCAAGTTGCTCAAGGCCCTGTCCAACCTGACCTTGAACACTGGGCAACCTGTTCCGGTGTTTCACCACCCTCATCATAAAAATTTCTTCCTTATAGCCAGTTTTGGTAGTATCTATCCAGGTGAGAACGTCATCTTACGTATACAGAGAAGAGCTGAGTATTCCCACATGCCTCTATACGACTGCTGTCATTCAGGCTGATTTCTACCTTCATGCTTTTGCACTGAAGCCAAATTCTTCAATTAAAGCTATCAATTTCCATCAGAGATGCTCAATGGCATCCATTTTTTAGGATATGACTTCCAGGGAGTTATTCTTGGTTTATATCAACTTAATGAAAAAATCGAATTAAGCTCCATCTTACAGAACGTTTTGTCAAAACACTTAGGACCTAAATTCTGCCTTCCATTAACAATATGCATTTTAATCAGGTGCTTGAAATTTATAGCTTAATGTAGATGATGTGTGCATATGCTATGTGCCAAGCCTATATATACCTGTTTGAGCGAGCTCCAAAAAGAACCCAAACCCTCTCTCTTGGATGTTAACAGGAAAGCATGGAGAAGATAGAATTTTTAGGCACTACGTATAGCCCAGAATTTGGTGCGTGCTCAGTGCAGAAGGGATGAAGGGAGGAAATAATGGTGGATTTATGCCTTTGCAGAACCAGCCAAGCTGAGACAGCCTCACAGTTTGCTGCCCGTGGCCCTCAGAGGTTGTTCCAGCTTTATGTTTCACTACTACATACTACCGAAATGCTGCCTGGGGCCAGCAGGCTACCAGCAAGACTGATTAAACCAACTACTGGAAAAATCCCCAGGAAGCTAGTCAAAACATAGCATTTCCCGCACTGAAACACGAGCTGTATTAGTTCCTAGAACTGACTCCTGGGTTTGGTTGTTTTAAATTATACGTTCATACACACACACACGCACAGCAGCCCGTGACCGTGAGATGACAGCACAATGGGTATCTCTTACAGAACAGCAGAGCCAGAGGCTTTAAAGCACTGTACACAGGTAAGGCACGCGTTACTGCCTGTGCTCTACTGGCATGCAGCTATTTGCTGAAGGACACACTGCAATGACAGTGGCACCAGCATGTATAAATGACCCCAGAGCAACCACATAATTAGGCAACTTAGACTTTCTTTCTAAGCTTTCTATTCCTCAGATTTTTCTCCGAGTTAAAGGGTTGATTTGTGAATATGATGAATGGCTCATGAAATGGCTTGTACAGGAGGAGGCTTGCAATAAAATGGGTTCAGAGCAGACAAGGCAGCATTGTTATTCCCCTGCCTGCCTGGCTTCTTGCCAGCCTCCTGCTGCCTTCTATCTCCCATCACAGGAGGCTGGAAAAATTCCCCCGGGATTGATTAACATGAGAGAGATCCTGTGAAAAATGGAGGTGGTATGAAAGAGGGAGGTGATAGCTGAAGGGAGAAATCAGGCTTGCAAGGACTGACACAAGCAGTTAAGCACCTGGAGAGGTGGGAGAGCAATGAGAGTCACCGCAACAGGGAACAAGAAGAAAATCCCAGGCAACTTCTCTCTCTTCAGGTGCTCCAGCCCTCCCACAAACATGCTGCTTCTACATGAGAAAAGTCAAGAGTGGCAAGGAGAGAGGCACACGGACATGCTTCCAAATAATTCCCAGGCACAGTTCAGGAGCAAGGATGGTCCAGAGGCCATTCCCACCAGGTCACACAGCCACCATGGTTTGGAGGCTGAGGCTTTATGAGCAGAGAGTCAGATAACACCATGTCAGCTGGCCTCCATGTCCAGGAAGGTCCCCAGCCACATTTAATTTACTGCGACCGAAGCATCTTGGGAAACTAAGGTTTTCTTCTGTTTTTTATACTACATTTTACTGCATTTATACTGCCACTCACCACATTAATAAGGCTCTGGAAAGATAAGAAGACTTTTTAAAAATTAAACTGGAAAAATTCTTAAAGAAAAGCTTAAAACTGATTTTTTTTTAATTTTTCCTGTGAGGGCCAGTTTTATTGCAGCCCAAGTATTTGAAGGCCTGGACTTGTCAGGTAGCCTATAGGAGATCCTTTTTGTCTGTTTTTTCTGTGATATTGTTTTCCTAGGATAATTTGGCAACATGGCAACATCGTCTTTCTCAACTGGTATCCTCATTTGCTCCACCTTCTGCCAAAATCGTGCTCCTGTTCAAGCCTGCAGTGTGACTGACAGGTATCGGCAGTGGCCAAATTTACTCCCTGACTCTGGATGCAGCAAGAAAAGGCCAGGGGTCACCATGTGCCTACTTGGTTTGTTTCTGCTAAATGTCAAGTTTGTTAAACGTGTAGCTACTAAATCACAGTGCCAAGAGCATAGTTTGCTTTTTCTACAGGACTTGGCCAAACTTCTGGCTTGCATCAAAAAGAGAGCTCACCCTTGCATTTGGAAGGCTATGAAGTTTTAGACTAAGGATTTACAAACTGTTTTCTTTCTACTGAATAGCATTTGCATTTAATGACATTAAGAAAGGCTTTTGTACTTACATAGGCTGCTTGAGACTTGTTTGGTTTGTGTTTTGTTTTCTAGAAAATTTAATACAGTCAGATAATAACTGAATTAACTACATAGCAACACTTTAATTTTATTATGCCCTCTATTTCAGTTTTCACTTTACTTGTCATTGCTGTTTACATTTTATTTAATCCATATGTATTTTTGCAATTTGTGATCTAAGATACAATCTACCCAGTGCATTTCATTGCTTCCAAATTCTTAACAGATTCTTTAAGAACATCTATTGTGTCTCATTTGGCAGACAAATAATACCTGCTTGACCATCCGTATTTGTGTATAGTTATTCCACCCAAGTACACAAGACTTCCTTTCTCACCATTTAGAATGAGAAAGATTTGTACTGTTGAATAGATTAATTTTTATTTTGTGGCCCGATGCCCATGACCCGGATTTGAGTCATAAACCTGTCATGTGTCAGGGCTCATTATCCACTGATTGCACAAGCTATTGTTACCAGGATCAATTTAGAATTCATCTGAAAATCACAATTAATCATTTGACCAGCTGTACAAATAAGGTCGGCCAACATCTACTGTCTCTAAGTTCATGTATATTTAAGTTTGCTACCAGAATATCTTCTGAGTTTCAGCTGCCTTTGTTGTTTTATAACCAGAAATATCTCATTTCAGATTCAAATTACTTTGCATAGTTAGCTCACTAACTCAAGTGTGTTGGCATGTCTTTTAAAGACTAGCATATTCTAAATATGTGCATAGACAATAAAGTAGTAAGATCTGAAATAATTACTATTTATATCCTTCCCTTGTTTTCTCAAAAAACATATAAGTATTTTATACTTAGATATTGTTTTTAAGATGATTAAACTGACTCCTAAAATGTTTTTCCTAAAATGTTTTTGTTTTTTCAAGTCCAATAATGCTTCAGGACAATTTCCATCTGGTAGTAATAGTCCTGTTTATTCTGGAACATCTTGGTTTATATTATGCCTCTGTGTCACAAAACCTATTGAAATCATGCAAAACACCAATCTCTCTGCCAAAGTCAATAAAATTACTACTTGTTGAAGAAAACAGTAAACAACAGAACTTCATAATGATGTCATTAACACATCCTTTGTCAACAGTTGGGAAATCTGGAACCTTCAAGAAAAATAAAGAAGAAAAAAAATAAGTAATGCATTCAGCTCAGTTGTAGAATTGATTATACATAAACTTCTAATGAGATTTGGTTAAAAATGCAAACAATTTTTATAGCAGCATTAGCTGCACAGCAGCACAGCAGCATTAGTTCAGCATGTAGAGCTGATGCTGCATTTTATCCATCCATCAGATAAATGGACACATTTTAAAGCTTCTTTAATTCTCAGACTCAGTATGCTACAACAGGCCCTTTGAAACTGATATATAGCTCTGAGTTGATCCTGAGCCTAATTCAGGATGTACAGTATATTTGGGAGTTCCCAAGGGATTTTGTCCTACCCTGCATTTTCTGCTAGGAGCCAAATTCTCCTGCTCTTTGTGTTCAGAAAACTCCTAGAATGTTGTTCTGAAAAGGAATTATCTTCCTTTTTGCTGCACTGGGACACCTGATGTCTTTTGTGGAGGGCAGCTCTTTTTTGGGGGTCTTTTATAATTTAGTCTTTGCTTAAGGAGAAATCCCTAAGGTAGCTGAGAAAATGGTAATTCCCACCCCCCAGCTGCTTGTTCCTGTCCCCAAACTACCTCTTGTTTTGTGCCAGCACAAGCTTTTTCCCACCCATTTGGTACAAAAAATAACCTGTTCATGGTTTATTTTTCGTCCTGATCTGTTCAAATGTGTGACAGTATAAACTTCTGCAGAGAACAGTGCAGCCACGGATGGAGTATGTTTGTTTAACTGGCAGTGCCAACCAAGCAGCACATAAAGCACTAGAAAACACAGCAGTGGGCTGAAGTACTGAAGGACAGATATTGCCTGAAAGTGGCACTATGTGGTCAAAACTGAACTTACTAGGTTAGTTCTCAGAGACTGCTGTCAGAAAATGAAGGGGGCGGGTGTTGATTTCTAGATTCATCAAAAAGTAAATTAATAATAGCACTACAGATGTGTGCTTTACCATAAGATACAGCTCACGTGTAGTAGTAAATGGTAGGCTTTAGTGAGACTAACATATATTAAGGGATGCTACTGATGCCCACACCAAGCTTAACTTGTCTGGATGAAGCAGAGAATATGTTCTACCTCCTTTTCTCCATGCTTTCCACTTTAAATCAGCATCTGTGGCGTTCTTAATGTCTTCCCTTCACCCAAGAAATTCTATTGGGTTTCACAGGTGACAAACATAAATTAATAATAATTTATTATATTAATAATAACCTCCTTATCCTGAAAATGGGTAATGTCCACAGTGTGTACTATCAACACAAGCCACTAGATGGTACAACAGGATTCTGTCTGCACAGTTCTGCAGCCACTCAGCACTCCCAGATAAAACCCTTCCAATAAGCAACTAAATTAATTCTGGCTGAAGATTCATAAGTCTACAGTGCAATTTAGAACTTTTATTCTAAGTGCATACATCATATTCTTTGTCCTTTACAGTTAATTGTTATGTTCCAGAACTCTGTCTCCAGCAATGACTTTCCAAGGTGCATTTACAGAGCAAGGCACACATCAGCATACTGCACAGGGTAGGTCCCACAGCTACCTGGTTAACACCTACAAAGCGATGAGCTATGAAAGTTAAGCCACAGGATTCGTTTGTAGCTTGTGACCCCCAGTGGAAATCACACTGCCTGGGAGGCAAGAGCAGCTACGAGAAACTTCTGCTCTGAAGCATCCTCCAGAGGAGCTACTGCCTCTCTGGGAAGGGCTGCCTTCCCTCTTGCCCTTTGGAAACATACACAGAAATGGCGGGGGTAGGGGACGTGACCGCCTGCCCTTCAGTGCCTTCCACAGGGATCAAGGACAATAACAAGAATTTTTACACATGCAGCAGTAGAAAATTAAAATTCAAGGCAGCAAGGGTACTAATAAGCAATGTAATAGTTCAGAAGTAACTAAGCTGCTATGAGTACATGAAATAAAGGCAGTGTAAAATACCTAGAATTTATTTTTAAAAAATTGATACAGCGTCCCAGAAAATCTAGCTTGTATTAACCACAGAACTTTAAAATCTGCTTGGATATGATAGATGAATGGCACATGCAGCAAAAAACATCTCAAGGACTTTTAGCAAAGGACAACATTAAACAGTGATTTCCAAAGTCCTGGAGAAAAGGCAAAGGGGTGCCACAGAAATCAGGGAAAAGGAACGATATAACTTAGCATTGTTGTTAGAGAGCCAAAAGAGGAATAAATGGAATAATAAATATACTAACAGGTCTAAAGAGTAAAGATCTAAAACACCAGAGTGCACAAGCAAATAAAATGATGCAAAGATACTAGAAAACAGACAGATAGCTAACAAAACAGACAGAAAAATGCAGCCTATTACATCACAAGAAACTACCTATAGATAGCTATTTGGCAGGTGAGATTTATTTAATTTGGGAGGAAGAAAAGCACTTTCCCTGCCTGGAGTTTCCAAAGTTACAGCAGACTTGCTGAATAGACAGCACTGTGGGCAGAGCAGTCCCCTGCAATGGTGTCTCCCCTGCCAGATAAGTATTAACTTAATCATTTACTCTTGCTTTATCTATAAGCACAGAGCTCAGGACTTCCCTGAATTAATCCTTGTTTGGACTGTGTAGGGGATTAGGATGGGAAAAGAACATCATGAATCATCTTTTTTTTTCCACTGCTACCACAACCAACAATATCACAACTATTCTGAACTCCCTCTTAAAACAACCTTGAGTGTTTGCCTTCTGTTGGAAGACATTTCCAGAATCTCATACTTATACTTTATGTACAGCATAAATTATATTCTTTGATTATATGCAGTGATCCCTGTAGTAAAACTGTCTTTTAGTATAAATCTCTGCCTTCCCTGCATCTATTCCTTGGTGTACTTCAAGCCAGCAGTAATACCTTCAGTTACCCTTCATTTTGCTAAGCTAAACCGCCCAAGTCCTTTCAGTCTAAGGAAATGAGCTCTCCATGCCCCTTAATCATCCAGGTAGTTTGAATTAATCTTCTGCAAGCATTAGTAAATGAGACTGCTGCACAATGCTCCAGAGGAAGCTCACTTGCTCCTCGCACATGGGCATTAGCGCTTTGCTGTCTCTGTTGGAGACTTGTCTCCCCGGGGCAGCCAGGAATCCCACTGGTCTCTCCCACAGCCTCGTCAGACACCATGAGACCAGCTATATAAACCTCACAGTTTTGTCCTCCTTTTTGTTTTCCAAAGAATGGGATTCAGCATACTGAGAATTTTTTTTTTCACTAATCATCTTTATTTTCAGTTTAAGACCTATCAGTTACCTAGTTTCTAATTAAATCAGTGTTTCACATCAGTTTTATATCCTTCTAGATTCATCAAGTACCAGGTCAAACATCTGGTATGCTACAGTGGCAACTGTTAACTGTATCAGCCCAGTCTTTTGATCACCACTGCTTAAGCACAGGCTTAAACATAGGTTAATCAACAAAAACTAACTCCCAAATGACCGTGTAGCTTGACATTAACTACATTGTTCTAATTTAATTCTCTATCAAGAGGGTTCTGCGTCAGTCACCCCATCTTTTTTCTTAGGGATGATAAATGGATAGGCCTATATTGCCATAACATCAGACATCTGGATCTCGACCAGTGTTTTAAAGATGACCGGCAATCATTGTTCATATTAGGAGAGCTCCTTTATCAGCCCTGTCCAAACCGGGGTTGCAGGGTACTGACAACTGATATAAAAGCTTTAGCAGATGTGACTCAACACTCCCCTGAGCCCTGCTTGAGTGGAAAGGATTTATTACATGATTAGCATATTAATACTTTCCTGCTTTTTCCCAAATACAGAATATAATATTGGCCATTCCTGCCTTTTTTCTTTTTCTTTTTTTTTTTTTTGGTTAATTTCCATCATTTCTGTCTATTCATTTTGGTATAATCTCTTTTCTTCCTCCTGTGTTTCAAAAATGCATTGCTGTTGTCTGCAAGGCTGTAGACCATATACTGGTCCCTAGGTCCATTTGCTTTCTTATCACTTTTCTGCAATAGGCTGCCTTCTAATTTATATTCATTATTACCAACTTCTCCTTTCTCCCATTTGTTATATAATTTTTATACTTCTGTCACTTTCTCGCTAAGCCAAACTGATTTTCCAAGCAAAATAACTCTCTTTTTCTGTAGTGTGTTTTTTCAGTGCTCTTAAACAGTATACAGTCTACCTGCTTAAATTCTTCCTTGCAGAGATTTGATTCAGAACTGGTTTCAGCTTATGAAATTAGCCCTGTGGAAGTACTATCTATATTTAAAGTGTTCAATATCACTTTGGAATGCAATCCACTAGCAAAAATGTTCCAAAATACTTTTAACCCCAGCGGAGAGATAAGTTATATGGAATGAAAAATTAAGAGCCTTTTCCAATTTTGAATTAATGAGCCCACAGCTAGAACATTGTATATAGTTCAGAGTACATCCATACCAGACAACTGACACCTGAAAAGACTTGGGGGAGTAAAAAAATATAATCAGGGCTGAGAGCATTTTTGAACAATGTTTTAAATAATGAAATGCTTTTAACTAACTGACAAGTGGAAAAGGAGAGGAATCAAACAAGTGCCTATATGTATTTTTAGGGAGATACATTGCTTATAGGGCTTAAGTAGAAGATGGGGAAGAAGGAAGACAGAGAAAAAAAATACTGAGATATATTGAATGGTGGGCAGGGAGTTGCTTGGTTCATTTAGACTGAACCAAGACATTATATGTCACATACATGGAACCGTGTTTCTTGGGCATGGAAGATGTGGAGATGATGAGTAAATAGATATTCCATCTTTTATCTTGGTCTGTCCCTTTTTTTATATTCCTATTTTACTCCTTAAAGGCACTGGCTATTCAGGCAGCTAAGCTAATCATGGTGGCTTGAACCCTCAGCACTGCTTGTCTGGATCGTGTGGGGTTTTTTGTGAGATTCATGTACTATATGGAGAGTAGGGAGCATAGATAGTCTCCATAGGGTACATTTTTCTGGATTGGACACTGCTCATTTCATTCTATGACAGACCCTTACAAGGTAAGGGGGCATTTCATCAGCTGCTTTAGAAACACCACCAGGAAATACAGAAAAAACACTGTCAGTTCCACACACTCCCCCACTGGACTTTGATCCTACAAGACCCACACAGCCCAAACTAAAGCACGTTTTGGTTGTGCCATCGCAATATCCCCATAAAAGAGACCCTAGGAGACTTGTACGGCTCTGCTGTGGTCTTGTTCCCTACTTTGCACCCACTGGTCAACTCCATTGCATTTAAGAGGGATTAATTTCAGCAGCAAAATCACAGCTTACTGTTGTCACCTTGCAACATCAGTCAATGACGTATCTTATGAAGTCAAATTATAAATTCATTATAACTAATGAGATAACTAATTTTATTGTCTTAAACCTTATCTTGGAAGTACTCAGACAGCCTTTGCTGAGCATATCTAAAGCACCCCCAAAGCCATAGGATGAAAGCTCGGGCAGACAGCCCTGCCCCTGCTGTACTAAAGGGCTGATGGCACCGCGGAGCAATGCATTTGCAGGAGATGGCGCTTTCTCAAGGCTGTGTCCAAGACCACACCAAAGCACACACACGAGGTCCGGATCCTCACAGATCTTGTCACCCTCATTTGGAAATGCAAGGTGCCATTCTGCAGACTGGTGGTTTAGGCCCCTCTTACCACCTTGGGGGTTCCCATTCCTGCGATACCCTGCTGTGATTTCTAACAGTACTAAGAGTGTTTTAGTAGCCTGCTCCAAGGAGTGGCTGATCATTTTTGTGCTTCAAAAGCCTGCACACAACTGGGAGTGCTCTACTCCCATGACAGAATTAAGACAACACAACATTTTAAAAATTAAATTTAGCATATGCTTGATGATACCCGTGCACTCTGCTAGAGTCCTGGGAGGCTTGGCATCCTGTTCCCAGCTCCCTGAGTGCTTGCAGAATGGCCTCACTCTGCCAAGAAAAGCTCCACAGGTAGCCATGCAGGTGCTCTCACCCTTCAGTGCACTCTGCACCAGGTGTGCTTTGTAGCCGCAAACGTGTATTCTTGGAGATTTCCAATAGTCAGGCCAACTAGTCATCATTTCTAATTAATTAGTTGTTAATCTGTAAGTTGATCTTAACAGCAAGCTCATACATTAATAACTTAGTATTGATGCTAGCAATCTTACAGTTACATCAGATTTAAAAGCCATTTACAGATACTTGAATTAACAGAACCAGTAATAAGAATTCATTGTATTTTGAAGTATCAGTGATGTCATTTTCATGTAATAAAGGAGCCTATTCTATTCATTTTAAGAGTTTATATAACCCTCAAGGACAGGCACATCAATCTGACAACTGAGGACTGACGATGTTTTGTGTGAACAGTCCACGGTATGCTCACAAGCACAAACGAGAACAAAGCAGAAGACACCAGCCAGGGGGGAGGCTGCCAGGCTGGGCAGCAGCTGTATTTGTAATGTAGCAGTGAAAGAAAGGAAAGAGCCATCCTTTCCACAGCTTTAAACTTGGACTACCTCCAGGAGCACATAGCAGCAGCCAGACCTCAGCACCTCTCTTGCTCGTTATACAGAAAGCTAGGGTCAAAAATTCTCCTTGAATGGAGAGGCAAACCATGTGAGAACATCAGACCCTGCTGCCAATGTTTTGCAGCAGTGCAGCCCCAGGCCAGTTGAAAGACTGACACTTTGCTACCGTTCTCACATGTATTCCCCAACCTGGAAGCTTCCTCACATATTCCCACCCTTGGCTGGCCTCCCACGACTTATTCACAGCAGTAACATCTGTCACAGAGCAAACTCAGCCAAGGTTGCCCCCAGCCTCCATATCCCCAACCAGTCCTTCCTTATGTGTCAGTATCAAGTCCATAGAGCACCTCACCTTGTCAGCTCTTCCACCCATGTATAAGTGAGATATCACCACTGCACTCCAGAAACCTCCTGGATTGCTTGTGCCCTGCTGCGTTGCCCTTCCAGCAGGTGCTTAAAGTTCCCCTTGAGGACCAGGGCTGCCTTCTGGTTATCTGAAGGTCTCCTCTACTTCTTCCTGATTAGGTAGCTTGTAGTAGACAGACACAGTAGCATCATCCATGTTGTTCTGCCCTCTAATCCTAGCCCATAAACTCTCAGCTGGCTCGTCATCCATCCTAAGGCAGAGCTCCATGCATTCCTTCTGCTGTCTCACATAAAGGGCACCTCACCATCCTGGTTTGTCCTTCTTAAGGAGCCTGTATCCATCCATAGCAGCACTCCAGTCACGTGGCCTATCCCACACCGTCTCCATGATCCAAATGCGGTTGTAGCCCTGCAACTACACACAGACCTCCAATTCCTCCTGTTTTTTCCCATACTGTGTGTGTTACTATACAGGCACTTTAGACAGGCACTCTCTCATGATGACTTCCCAGAAAAGGTATGAGAGCTTCCCCCATAATGCTGTTCTGTAGGCACTTCCTTATATGCATACATACACTTTGGGGGGGGGGAAGCTTCTGCCCTGTTTTCTTGTTTTCAAAGTCTCTCCTTGAAATCATGTCATCCCATGCCCTTTGCTTACCAAACCACTCCACTAATTCCTCACTTAATGTGGATCATCATCTCTTCCCCTGATGCCAAATCACTCACTCCTAGTTTAAAGCTCTCCTCAGCAGATTGGCCAGCCTATTGGAAAAGATGCTTTTGCCCTACTTGGTCAGGCAGATCCCATCTTTTCTTAATAGTCCTGAGTCCTCAGAGAGGGTTCCATGGTCATAAAAGCTGAATCCCCTTTGTCAACACCAGCTGTGCAAACAATTGTTGACCTGCAGTATCTTTTCACTCCTCCTCAAGCCCTTCTTCCTCACTGGGAAAATTGAGGAGAAAACCACCTGGACCCCCAAGATGTTGGCCACCACCCCAGAACAATGTAGTAGTCATGCTTGAAATGCTCCAGGTCTCCCCTGGCAGTATTGTTGGTGCCCGTGTGGAAGAGCAGCAGTGACTAATAGTTTGAAGCTTGTCTCTCCACAACAACCTGGATCCAAGTCCCTGGTGAGCTGCAAACCTCCCTAGACATCAGGTCAGATCAGCAGGTAAGGGCCTGCATCCCACGCAGGAGGAAGTTTCCCTCTACTGTCAGTCACCTCTTCCTCCTCGTGCTCCTGTGTAGCTCAGGCTCAGCCAACACGGAGGCTTCATTGGAGAAAGCTCCCAACCCCTTGCCTGCTACCAGGGTACTGACTCTGTTGTGTAGCTGCAGATCTGCAGCTGCAGCCATCCTCCTGGTGGCAGGAGTCACAAGCTTCCAGCCTTCACCATCATGGGAGTCTCTATTTCCTAACTCAATGAGCAAAAACTCTGCCTGACCCTCCTATAGGAATGCAGTGGATTCAGCTTCCAGAAGCTGCAGGGTCTC
The DNA here is from genome assembly GCA_013401315.1 of Balaeniceps rex. NCBI lineage: Eukaryota > Metazoa > Chordata > Aves > Pelecaniformes > Balaenicipitidae > Balaeniceps > Balaeniceps rex. The sequence goes on from VYZW01013467.1 coordinate 34,053, forward strand.
TGAGAAGATCCAGTTGATCCCTTTCTCATCATCTCTGATGCTGTGTGTAGGCCTACATCTCTGTGTAGGCTGCTGACCTCCTCCCACAGCTCCTGGTGACACATACCTTCCACCTATGCACACCTCCTGCAGGCAAGGAGCCTGTATCTCCCAGCCCCAGCAAGAGGCCCCAGGCACCCCTCCCCAGCCCCAGGACTGGAGAGCCGAACCACCCCTCAGCAGCTCAGTCTGAGCCAAGGCCTCTGACGCACCAGGGACAGCTGATCCAGACAGCACTGGGGACCATGACCCGCAGCACACCACCACCACAGCTAAGCATGCATATCCTGCTCTGCGAAGGCTGCTGGCCCCCTTCTGCACAAACTGCTGCACCCACTAACTATACCCAGGAGCTGCACTCCAAGACACCTCTTCCATTGGCATCCCCTCAGCACCTGCTGCAAGGCTGCCTGGCAGCTGTAACAGGGCTCAGCTGGGACAAAACCTCCCAGCACCCTTTGGCCAGGAGCCTCCCTTTGGAAGAGAGGGAGGAAGGGAGGAAGGAAGGAAGGAAAGGAGGGAGGAAGGAAGGGAGGCAGGGAGGGAGGGATGGCTCTCCCTGCCACTGGGGCCAGCCTCCCCTGGCCTCTGATTTGGGGCTGAAGAGCTTCAGTGTGAGGTAACAGGGGGTGAGACCAGCCCAGGCATGAGGTAACAGGGGGTGGGACCATCCCCATCATGAGGTAACAGGGTGGGGCCAGCCCCAGTGTGATGTAAGAGGGTGTGGCATGGGTGTGGTAGGGAGGAGCACAGGGGCTGGCCCTATAGGGAGGTGCCAGTGCCTGTGTAGGGTTGCAGCTGGGGGGGGTTAGTGGTGGTGGTTGTGGTCTCTGCTGGCTGCTCTGGTGTCTCCCAGGATGGCTGACTTGAGGATGGACTTTGGCTTGCTCTTGGAGCCTCTGGGCTTCATTAAGGTCCTTGAGTGGGTGAGTGGGGCTGGGGAGGCACAGGGGGAAGCCTTGTTCTCCTTGTGGGGCTGTTTCTTCTCGTTTCTTCTCCTTTCCCAGGCCTGGCTTTGCTCCTGTGTCTTAGCTGGGTAGGCCCAAAGAGGTGTGTGCTAATGGGCTGCCTGCTCCCTGCCTTGTGTTGCTGGTGGTGGATGTTCAACACAAAGCTGTTCTTCAGCTAAGCCCTCTGACTGGGAGGGAAGAAAATAGTTCTGCAGATACATAAAATCTATGTGTTAATTGCAAGTCTGTCATAGTAACTTGTGCTGTTGTGTGTTCTGGTTATTGGGGTTAGGGTATTGCTAGTGAACAAGGGGAAAACAAGAGCTACTTACAGAGTCAAGCTGATGTGCAATGCTCTGAGCATGTACCTTCTAGCTACTCCAATCTACAGTTGTGGATGTCTGAGACTCCTAAAATACTTCCCTTACCAGCTGCAAGAGGTACTGTGCTGGGCTTTAGCATTTAAAAACAAAACAAAAAAAACCCCAGCTTTTGCTGTAGAGCTAAGAAAAATGTAAACAAAAAGAACTCTTAAATGGGCTTTTGTTAGTGGTGTTGCTCATGGTTTTGGATTATAGAAACTCAACTTAGGGGGCCTATAGGAAAGATGGGGACAGTCTTTTTAGTAAGGCCTGTTGTGACAGGACAAGGACTAATGGTTTTAAACGAAAGGAGGGGAGATTTAGGCTAGATAGAAGGAAGAAATTTTTTACAATGAGGGTGGTGAAGCACTGGAACAGGTTGCCCAGAGAGGTAGTGGAGGCCCCATCCCTGGAAACATTCAAGGTCAGGTTGGACAGGGCTCTGAGCAACCTGATCTAGTTAAAGATGTCCCTGCTCACTGCAGGGGGGTTGGACTAGATGACCTCTAAAGGTCCCTTCCAACCCAAAGCATTCTATGATTCTATAACACTTTCATTACCTCTTGACATCACTTTGTGCTTTACTGTTGCTAACTTTGTCCCTATTTCTTGCTTTTTGTTAGCTCTTTCAGCTAAACGTTGAGCTTATTTCCTTTGAGCTCTAGTGGTGTGCACTAATATGTCTATGTATCAACTCCTATAGATTTTTTCAATCTTTGCTTTTGCCACATGTGGAGGCTTTCAAGGTGAAACTACCCTTCTAATTTCCTGCAAAGGTGTGATAAACAAAACAGTTACAGCTGCTTTTGCTTATCCATTCAGGTGAGTATTAGCTCTCTGGTTGTCACTCATACACTAATTATTTATTATTCACTTTTTTCCCCATCTGTCTCCCTATGAATATGCACTTACTGTAGGTATCTGAATGAACATATGAAACCTCTGGCTTGCTCTGTAGTAGCAATAAATAAATAAATATTTAGTTGTAATTCTTCAAAGCATTGTGCTTGTCAGTGCCCTATAGAAAGAAGTAGGTAGAAATGGCAATAGGCTGTATTACTGTTTTGTATAGCTCTACCTTAAGCTCTATTCTAGTAGTGTGTGAATGCTACAGAAGGTAATTAATAAGCAAAACAATACAATTAATTTTAACAGCCTATTTCTTCATCAATTTGTAGTTGCTTTGGAGGCCCAGAGAAGATTATTTTGGATGTGCCATTATCATACTTTCCATTCAGTCTTTAAACAAAAATACTTTTCAGTTTATTCCACTATGATCTTGGTGAGGGTGTTGGGTACATACAAACTAAATACTCCACTGTTGTAGTGCTCTCATAGAGACAAGCTCCTTTCCTGGAGCATGAGGAGGAAGGCTTCTTCTTTGCTCTCACAGCTGCACAGTTACAACAAGTGCAGAGTTGGTGTTCCATATGTGTCCAATAAGCATAGGTGTAAGAAATGGATTCAGAGGCCAGCGAGTAAAAACTACTACAGAAGTATAGCATTTGGTCACAAAACCCAGCACTGTAACAGCACTTGGAGGGGAGAGCAGGAATCTGAAATGATCCCGTGCTGGTCACTGAGTGGTTGCTGCTAGTCACACAGGTTTTATTGAACTTCCTGTGCATGCATTTTCTTGTAACTGTAATGCAGCTTGGTGCCTTTTAAGTCCTGATCCCCTTGTTTAACTGCCAGTCTCTAAAATAATGTCGTTAAAGTCTGCTTCCAAATCGGGGTTTCTTTCTTCAGTTGCTCTAAAGATAAGATTAAGATTCTTATCCTGAAGTTGTTATTGCATATCTCACTGTAGGATGGGGAACGATCTTCAGATATCTTGACAAGTCTTTGTGTTGTATAACTCATACATTATACAAATAGAAGTTTTCTTCTAGAGTAAACTTGCACAACTAGAATGCTGAAGTACTGTTGTTGTGAAGTATGACTGTATGAAGCTTCCACTGTACAGCAAACTAACTACATGAAGGATATAATCTTTGCAGGTTGAATACTGTTGTATTTAGTGCACCAGACCCAAAACGCTGTGGTGGTACTTGGACTGATGTCTATCTTGTGGGCAACTTCTCCTCTTCTGCACAGTTCTTTGTTACGCTTGCAGTGTTGGTATTCCTCTACTGCATTGCTGCCCTTGTGGTATATATCGGATATAAGCATGTGTATCTGCAAAATAGCAAGCTTCCACTAACTGTAAGTAATACTAAGATATTTTAATGTTTTGCCTTTGAAATCACAGAGATGAGAAATACTGCTAATACAAGAATATCTGAATAACTCATGAATATTTGGTAGTCCCAAAAGTTAGATGGAGTATGAACACACGTATCTCAGACTAGTCACTACAGCACTCAAGCAGAAAAGGGGACGCAAAGCCCTTGAACATGCGTGGCATCATACCTTATGCAGTTATTGAAGCAGAGTGGAATGAAGTTCTAACTTCTCAGGTGAACAGTGTCTTCACCACAAATTTTCTTTTGTATCATGTATCTGAATATACAATTGATCCATAGGTGGAACCTCCTCTGTTAGTCTCTGGGATTTTTCTCTGTGTAGAGCACCTGCTGTGCAGATGGAATTGGCAGGGAAATAGTTATGTTGTGAATTTTAGTCACCTTAAATACCAAGGCCCTGATCCTCAGAATGAGAAATTTCAGAGCATGCCCAGAAACAGACCTAGCAACCTTTCAAGCCAAATTTTAGCATACCAGCCATACAGATTTAAATCCTCTGCCCTTTCTTCCCTGTCACCCCCACTTTACTAAACTTTGACTTAAATTTTTATAACATAAGTATTAGGCATCTGATTTTAGAAACTTATTTCTTACAAAGGATAAGATTGCTTATGCTTGATAGATGCAAAAGGCATACAGTTTTCTAGCTGATTATCAACACAGAATATAACTTGTGTTGTAATTACAACATTGTTAATGGCTAAATTTGCTTGTGATCATTAGCACTGATGCAGTTATTTTGGTGATATAATTGATACTGTCTCTGCCTTGCTCTATTATGTACATTCATGCAAATTTTTTTAACCTAATAATGAGTACTTCTCTTCTGTAGGACTTGGCTATCACTGTCATAACAGCCTTTCTGTGGCTGGCCAGTACTTTTGCTTGGGCAAAGGCACTTGCTGATATCAAAATGTCCACAGGGGCCAGCCTTATTCCAGGAATTGAATCTTGCAAAGCACCAGGAACAACTTGTCGTTTTGCTTCTGTGACCAGCATGGGAACTCTGAATGTGTCTGTGGTATGTATGCCTTCTGCCATACGGGTACAATAACTGTGTTAGAAAACAGCCAATGGCACCTGAGACCCCTGTTCTACTGACTGCATGTGTTGTTTTGTGTTAAGATTGCTTTATGGGTTATCAGTCATTCAGGCCATTAATACTGTGGTAAAACACCAACCAATTTTTTTCTTTAGAAGGAAACTTGTTTCTTCAAAGAAATTAAGAGGAAACAACTTGTAGGATCTGTCTCTAGAGCTGTTAGATGCAGCATGTCCAGACACATTTGAGTCTCTATATTATTTCTGTCTGTAGCCAAGAGCACATTAAAATATGTTACTGAGCCACCCAAGTGGTTTGTTGACTAAGTAAGGAGGAAACACTATGCTTCCTGCTCTGTCTTCTGGTGCTGAACCTAGCTTTTTAATCAACTGTGAGCACTTTTACACATCAAATAGAGGTTCCTTGTAATACAATGATATAAAGCTCATGTTCCTAGAAAGATCTTTTCACAGCAGGGCACATGAGGCTTACTGTATGATCTTCCTAGTGAATCCTGCGTTTCAGAACTCTGGCTGTTATTCATTGGCCCGGTAATTAATCATGCGCTCTGGATGTGCATACGCAGAGGTGCTGAGTGACTGAAAAGAATTTGTCTAATTCCATGCAAAGGATAAAGTTGACTATTCTAACAGACTTCTTTAGAAATTAGATAGCTTGTAATACTCTAAAGCATGTGGAAATGTCTTGTCCAAATCAAAGGGGTGCCAAAGATAGCGGTTGTTTCTGGCTTGCCTTCAAGTCATATTCTGGCTTTTAAAAAAACAAAACAAAACTTAGTCTCACCTTTTTTTCTTAATCTACAGGTTTTTGGCTTGGTTAATATGGTTTTATGGGGAGGAAATATTTGGTTTGTATACAAGGACACAAACCTGCACAACCAATCAAACAGAATTTCTCAAAGTCCAGGAATATATCCAACTCAGAGAGGAGTATAAAAACAAGGTGATACTTTGAAGTGCTTCCACTTTTACATCATGCTGCCAAGAGCATGGAGCCATTAGGATTTATTTCAGTAATAACTGATAATACTTCATACAAACTTCTGTATTGTACGATGGCTTGACATAAGGTCTTGGATACTCCAATTGAAGCATTTCATTATCTTGAAATATATTATGCCTTTTGAAGTTGTGCAGCTTTTTATTACAGTGTTTGGAGAGCAAAATGTTGAGGCTGTCTGGATGCTGATCCTTTCAGGTTCTTAAATTAGCCTTGTAAGAGGGATGGGTGAGAAGCAACTGCATTTGGGTTATTACTGCAACTTCTTTAGTTCTAACAAGTCTTGGCTGAAAAATGAAATGTAAATGCAACTAGGGCATGCGAAAATGCAGCTCAGCAGTTCAGCTGCTTCTTATTACTGATACCTTGCAAAAGCCATCTGAGTAGAACTCGTAGCTCTGTCAGAGTTGTAGCCATCACATATAGGTTTCCGGACACTCCATTTGGATTACTGTATCAAACCTGCGGACAGGCCTGTCTGGAAGGACATTACTTCTGCGTTTAGTATGTTGTTACTATTTAATGGCTTGGGACAATCTCTGAAAAAGAAAATAGCTTGTAGCTTCACTATAAACTCATTTAACAAAGATGAGGGTGTATATATGTGTGCAATAGATGACTTAAGCACTTGGGGGGGGCGGGAAGTAAAGTGTGGCACAAAACTCTTACAAATACTGTAGAAATCAAAGCTGATACATTCTAACTGCTAGTGTCTGGGCTTCTATAAATTCTTTTTGAGGTGCATGAACAATGCTTGTGTATGAAGGGACATAACTGGAGATGTCTGAATATGACTAAGTCTTCACTGATGATGATCAGCTTATTCATTGGGAGCAATATTTGTTCTTCTCATGTGGACTTCTTTATTAAGATATCTGACTCTCTGTGAATTGTCCAGAAAGAATGCTTGTATTGACAAATCTAATAAACAGCTCTTCAGGTTTTTTGATTTGTTTAAACTGTTTGTGACGAAAATAGACATAGTAGTGTGTATATAACACAAATCCTAACTGTTCAGTGTGCCAGAGCTACTGACTTTCTGACAGTAAGCTTCCAGTCCAAAGAGTATAATAAAATAAGTATGGCTGTTGCTGAAGAATGTGCCTTGAGTCCTTATATTTGCATCGCTGTTACAAGCAGTATTGGCTTTGTAGCTTCTGGGACATGGCTTTAGCTGTTGCTGATCTTGCTAACTAAATGAGTTATCTGTGCTACAGAAGGGTTTTCACACTAGTGCTTTTTTTTTTTTTTGTAGAGGACTATCACTCCTGCAGACTAAAGCTGCCTGGTGCTGCCAAGCACTTTTTTCTGTCAGCCCAAAGTGGCGGCTTTTATTACTTATAACTGTCCAAAATTTCATTTTAATTTCCTTTTGGAAGAAGTAAGAAGTGCAATGTTCAGGTGTCCTTTTAGAAAAGGATGCTCTTCTGTTTCTTCCCCATTCCTGGATAAGGGATTGGAAAGCAATGAGCTTCTGCTGTTTCCTGTTTAACAATACTAGTTGTGTTACTGGCCACAAGCAAACAGGCTTGCCTTTTCTCAGTGGTTATTCAAGTAGCAAGTATTATCCCACCTTATAAAGGCCTCTTGAGGGGAAGATAAGAGAAAAGCAGTACTTGGTTCCAACTCTTGCATCAAAAGTATCACAATGTAGTCTTCTCAGGACCCTTCCTCTGTGTCCTGGACCTTCTGCAGCCCAAGAGGAAATTCTCAGCAGGAGAAGACTGGGGCATAGGGTTTAGCAAGGACAATGTCATTCTTGTATTCAAAGTGAGATATAAAACCAGTTACTTCTATTATGGGTTTGTTTGGGGTTTTTTGATAGCAACTGGGCTATGATCTAAAGGCCTGATGAAACTGCCAAATGGTTTTGACAATGGAGTGGGTGTGGTGTTTGGTTTGTTTTTTTTTTAGCTTCACACTCAAAGGTCTTTAAGCAGATTGGTGTTAACGTAGCGATTGACCCAGCTCTCTCCACATCCTTGCTTGGGTAGATGTTATATGCAAGTGGGCCACATTCATTCTTCTAGTAGTCCCATGCTGTTTGCACTTCTTTAACCATCAGAAAATTAATTATGGCTGGGTGGTCTTCTGTCATCTCAGTGGTCTGAACCGGAAGTATTTATGATAAAAGATGAGTGTGATCTTTTCTTTCATCTCTGCTACCAGGCCCTACCCAGCAGAATTGCATTGAGCTATAAATGTAGTGTGACTCTTGTGGGAAGGCTGTGTACATAGCAATTGCAATGCTTTGGTGTTAGCTAACATAGAACACAAAGCTTTTAGCGAGATTTAAAGTACTGAGTCAGATAGCTGGTTACAAAGAGGTGTTATTTTGAAGTTGTGGTGGGTTGACGCTGGCTGGATGTCAAGTGACCACCAAAGCTGTTCTCTCCCCTGCCTAGTTGAGAAGGGGAGTGATAGACAATATAATGAAAAGCTTATGGGTTGAGATAAGGACAGGGAGACATCACTCGCCAATTACCATCATAGGCAGAACAGACTCAACTTAGGGAAAATCAGTTTAATTTATTACCAGTCAAAACTGAGTAGGACAATGAGAAATTAAAAAAAATCTTAAAACACCTTCCCCCTCCATCCCTCCCTTCTTCCTGGGCTCAACTTCACTCCCCGTTTTCTTTACCTCCTCCCCACCAGCAGTGCAGGGGGACAGGGAATGGGGGTTGCGGTCAGTTCATCACACGTCTCTGTTGCTCCTTCCTCCTCAGGGAAAGGACTCCTTGCACTCTTCCCCTGCTCTAGTGTGGGGTCCCTCCCACAGGAGACAGTCCTTCATGAACTTCTCCAACGTGGGTCCTTCCCACAGACTGCAGTTCTTCACGAATGCTCCAGCATAGGTGTAACACAGGGCTCAGTCCTTCAGGAGCAGACTGCTCCAGCGTGGGGCCCCCACAGGGTCAAAAGTCCTGCCAGAAAACCTGCTCCAGCGTGAGCTCCTCTCTCTCCATGGGGCCACAGGTCCTGCCAGGAGCCTGCTCCGGTGTGGGCATCCCACCGGGTTAGAGCCTCCTTCAGGTACATCTACATGCTCTGGCATGGGGTCCTTCACAGGCTGCAGGTGGATATCTGCTCCACCATGGATCTCCATGGGCTGCAGGGGACAGCTTACCTCACCATGGTCCTCACCAGGGGCTGCAGGGAAATCTCTGCTCTGGCACCTGGAACACCTCCTCCCCCTCCTCCTTCACTGATCTTGGTGTCTGCAGAGATGTTCCTCTTGCATATTCTCACTCCTCTGTCCTAGCTGCTGTTGTGCAGCAGGTTTTTTTCCCCTTCTTAAATATGTTATCACAGAGGCGCTACCACCATCACTGATGGGCTCATCCTTGGCCAGCGGTGGGTCCGTCTTGGAGCCGGCTGGCATTGGCTCTATGCGACATTGGGGAACCTTCTAGCAGCTTCTTACAGAAGCCACCCCTGTAGCCCCTCTGCTCCCAACACCTTGCCACGCAAACCCAATACAAAAGTGCTCTTGCGCTAGCTGTTCTCCTGCCTCTCAAGAACCTCTGCTGACAATGACTTGTAGTGACCTTTCTGACCTCTTTGCTTGCATCAGTTCCATGTTCCAAATACTAACTTTAAACCTTCAATCCTCATTCCTCGCTGAAGTGAGTTCATTTATTGCCTAATGCTGCCCTGAACTGACAGTTGTCACAGATGTCTTGTTTTGTAATGTTATATCTGTATCACTATGAATAGTTGGGAAGAGAGGGACAGAGAAGAGTTGGGGAAAGAAAAGTACTTTGTTGCTGCACATGGGACTCTTTTTTTTTTTTTTTTTTTTTGGGGGGGGGGGGCAGGGGGGTGTTGGCAAGTCAAAACTATGGATGTTCTCTGTTGCTCTCTTCCTAAGAGAATTATAGGCACTTGAAATAAAAAGCTCTGTGCTATTTCATCATGGTGAGCTATGATAGGATCACTGGTACAAGGTTAAGAAGATCAATATTTATATGTCTTGGTAATTCTACTACTATAGTCTAAATTTCAAAGCTAGACCTGAAGCAATTTATTATTTGTCACCTGATCAAAGTTAGCACTGCTTTGAGCAAGAGGTGGAACCAAGTTTTTTTTATAGGTCCCTTCTTTGTAATGTTCTCTTTTTCTAACACCTGATGGACCATTGTTTGCCTTTGCCCCCTGTTTTTTACCTTTTAGCCAGAGGGTCCCCGTTTGCAGCATTGTGCATACTTATTTAAAATATGTATTTCATCCTAAAATCCAAAACTTCTATGAATTTTCATCTCGCCTAAGAAAAAATGCTGCTAATTATAGATTAAGTTTTCAGTCTCATAATTCTTTGGGATTTAAAGTTACACATGACGTGGCTAAAAAAATTTTTTATTAACCTTTAATATTTTTAACAAAACTGTGTTCCTGTCCATTTAGTATGTGCTTATCTACCAACTGAAGCTCCAGTTCTATGACAAACTATCTTTGTCACAAATAGCCCTGTTAGAGTCGTTGGGATGGCTTAGTTATAAAATGGTAATTGTGTATATTTTTGCACACATGAGAGAGGGAATGGATTAGATCAGTATATGCCTCACTGATGGCTAAGGTCTAGCCAACAACTGAAACTGAAACAGAGTTGGAAAGCTTAGTAGACTATCATTGATTGTTTCAACAGAAACTTAAAATTCCATATGCGCTCAAAGAGGCATTCCTGTTTTCCATCGGGCTGAAACTTTCCCTTATGCTTTTTGTATATGAAACAAGTGCATCCCACCCCCAGAGTGCTTTCCTTCAGAAGGCAGGGAGACCAAATATGGCAGGCAGGACTATAGCTGGTAAAATATAGATCAACAGATACGTGGTTATGTTTCATAGAAATTAAAGGTGTATGTGTGTGTTCTACACAGCTAAATGTTAACAGTGTCCTGGCTCTGCAGGCTAAGGTGAGTGTGACATGTAGTCCACAGCAAGCAAGATTTTAAAAAGGAAAAATAACCACATGTCCCCTTCTGGTTCATTAGGATAAGACTTGTTTTCCTTCACAAGGGGGAGGGACTGATGCAGAATACTGCTGGCTTTGTCTGCTAGAGTCCTGCAGCTGAGATGAAATGGAAAGCATCGTGCAGCAGGAGCAAGCAGCTGCTCTCATTTACCCTGGACACCCACAAAGAGCTGAGCAGCCTTTGCCTTTGCCATCACATTCATGCTGGCAGCACTAAAATACTCAGTCTTATTTACTCATGAGAGCAGGAAAAAAAAAAAAAGACTCTTTGCTGACTGATTTACCAGCTTTATCTTGACTGCACAAGAATCACTGTTGCTATCAGGAGATGCACTTGATCCCTCTGTATTGAGGGAACAAAGGGCCTGAAACTCTGCCAGGTCTCTATAGGTAAGGTATCCTCAGCTGGCAGCAATCTCTCTTGCAGCCATCAGCGGAGCAAGCTCATGAAAATCCTCTCACACTGCATGAATTCTTCTGGTAGCAGGCTATAGTCATGCAGCTCCAGCGAGTGAAATGAAGTATGATGCACGGTGTGATACTAGAGAGAGGAATTGTGATCAGAAACTCATGGCAGGAAGAAGGGCTGGATGGTGGCAGGGAAGGAAAATGAAGCAGAGGGGTCAGTATGGGATAGCAATAGGGAGCTCCATGGCAGAGGATAGAATCGCATCAGCATTAGGAGGTGTTTAAGGAACCAGGTAATTTGTGGTTTAGGGTGCTGTGAACAGTGATCTGAGGGTCAGGCCTGTGTGACAATGCTGAGAAACGTAGATACTGTGTGTGCTAACCCCCAGAAGAGTCCCTGCCATGGGAGCTAGCATGGTGTTGGTAGTGGCTGAGAGCTTTGCCACCAACCTGGAGGAAAAGCCATAGGAACTCAAGCCCAAGAGAGATCTGACAATGTCAAACCTCCAGAGGCCAGTGCAGACAGCACTGAATGGAGTCACTCTGGGATCTGTATCACTATGGCCACTATCATCCCAGCGAGCAAACCCATCTCAAAGACAGGCTGGAGCCAGGACAGCAGTATTGGTAGCTTATGTTGTACTAGAGCTGAGCAGTGTTGTGATGTGCAGTGAACTCGTCAGGGCTCTGTTTCTGCTTGCACACCTATTGCTAGCAGCAGAAGGTGTAGGTGTGTAGCTCTCACTGAAGGCAAGAAAGAGGATGGGTGCCGCCTTGATGTGAAGAGCTGTAAGACTGTGGGTTCGTCACCTGCTCAAGGATACAGGGCAGCTACAGACGTTTTATTTTCCCCTGTCCCCTAGAACTGAGCAGCCCGTAAAGCTGGGGAACTTGGCCATGCTGTGCTGCACCATGCTGGTTTGGCTGCCTGCCCTGCTGCAAACTCTTGGGGAGCTGGTAGGGTATCTCACTCTTGGAAGCTGTCTAAAGATAATCCCTGATGCTTTCACAAATGCCTGACTCTCGAGCAAGTCATGACTGCACATCAGACATTCTGGATCATCCTGGATCATCTACTTTTATTCTTGTGGCAGTATTTAGGATGTGTTTGTTCCTAGCAGATTTGCTGTACAGCCTAAAGCAAAGTTGTTGTCACAAAGTCAGAGGCCAGTTTTTGCTGCTTAGTCACCTTTAAATATTAACCTGAATAATGAAATTATTCAAAAGAATGCTACAGGGCAGGAGTACATCCCCACCACCACCACCACCTTAAATACTAGCGAATGAGGCAGTTTCTTTCAAGGTTAAGATCAAGTCCTCATATGCTAGCAACAGCTATTCAGAGTTGTATTTTAGAGCCTGACTCAAATGTGGAATTCCCTTTTCTTCTGGCACGCCAAGTGAATCCAGGTGTGCCCTTAATAACACTGCCCTCCTATGGACACTCAGTATTTAGAGCAGGGAAAAAGAAATCAATATTTCTGATTTGTGTTTTTAGAAGCTTTCTTTATACTTCTCACTTGCAACCTCCAAAAACTTGCCTGTGCTCAGTAGCACTCTTCTTGTCTGGATATTTCATTCTTCATCTTGAGTCAGGAAGGCAGCGATACAGAGCTAGGTTGTGCTATCCTTAAAATTTGTGCCCATATGGACACAGTCAAAGGTTTTGCCCTTCATTTCAGGGCAAGCACTCTAGGGCCTAGAGAAATCTGTGCTAACCCTGACCATATTTTTCTTGCATTCTTTCCTCAAGAAAATCTGCCTCAGCCAGATCCTATTCTCTGTTACCCATGTCTTCAGTTATTGTTTCACTGTGGATCCTGCTTGGCCAACACAGGAACTTCCCCCCTTTTTTTTCCTCCTGGACCAAACCTGTAACACTCAGTAACATTTCAAAGTATTTTTCTAGCTGATTCCTAGGTAGGTTCCCTCTTGTTCTGCTACACCAGCACTTGTTGCAAATAGTGGGGGTGATTTTGGGCAGCAGGCTCTTATAATCCATCCCCTGTCCAAGGAACCTGATCGATTGCTGTTGCAGCCAAGAGGGCTGTAGGTACCTGTGCCCCATCAGCAATGGGTGGTTTGTGCTTGGTGTTACGTCCTGTCGATATTTGAGCAATTCCTCATTTATTCATAAAATGTGCTCTGTCTTTTCTTGGCTTGTGACTTAATGTTAGTGCTGCCACCTGCATTTTCTTCTTACCTGTCTGTGTGGCAATTAGACTTAATGCAGTCATCAAAGAGGCTGTATACTGATCCTTCACTCAGAATCTGAATAAAAGCTGGTGTTAGCTCTAATCAATTTGCCCATTTAATTTCAATTCAATTCAAAGTTTGAAGTGGTCTCTAAAGGGACTACACTCTAGTCCACAGCTGTGCTTGCTTTCTGTGGCCCAAGATCAGCAGCTATCTGTCCCAAGTCCCCTGGGTCATTTCTTGACTTGTAAAGCAGCAGTAGTCTTACCTGCCGCACCCCCTGCCTTGGGATGGTGATCTATCCGGTGTCATACTTGCTGCTGTTCCCAGCTCCTTTTTCTTTTCCCATTTATACATATCATCCCCTAAATCATCTTCCTCTGGTGACTTCAAATCTAATTCACCACTTTCTGCAGATACAGCAGCTATTTTTAATTTTTGCATCCTGATCTGCTTTTGCAAGCATCTAATTTTAGCTTCACATTTAATACGATCAGGTTCCCTTGGAGCTCTCCTGTGCTCCAGGGTGAATGGCTGCACTGTGCATGTTAATCCTTCTACTGGATTCTGCCATTTTCTGCTTCTGTGGCTTTTCTTTCCCTTTTTCTGAATTTAAAATACTGTATTTCATTATTACCTTTTTGAGCCACTAGACTGTACAACTTTTCAAGTTTCTTAGTATTTTCTTTTAAAACACAGTTTTCAGATCAAAGCAGTTATTTTCTGCTTTTACTCTGGCTCTATCAGCACAAAATGATGTTTTAGCTGCTTCCACAACAGTCACACTAATACAGGAATTTTATCCTCAAATTTCACTTCATAAGCTCTACAATAACTAGAGAACATCTATTTTCTATCATCCCTGGTCCTATGGGCTGAAATTAAACATTCCTTCTTCCATGGAGAGGTGTCTGTAGACTTGAAGATCTTGGGGTTTTGTTGTTGATTCTTTTATATTGCTCACATCTTCAGCTAGAGCAGTTAGTATCATTTGGGTGGCATTAGTGGCTTGTCAAGGTCACTTCCTGCAGTGACATAAAGCTTGGCGTCCACCTAAGAAACAAAAGACAAACTGCAAAGGACACACGCTGGCTAGCTAATGAAAAAACCTTTTTTCTGGGGCCGTGCAACGTCCTAGTCTGAACACAGCAAAAGGAGGCTATGATGCCTTCAGACTGAAATGGAACTATTTTTACACAAGGGCTTCATGGAGTATTGCATCTCAGGAGCCTTCCCCTGATCAAAGGGGCCAGTGTTGTCTTTGTGCTCTTTACTGACACGGTGTGCTTCTAGCGCTTCTGGAACAAGTCATGTTTACACCATGGAAACAGCCTGCAATCCAACCGAACATTTCACTTCTCTGAGCTGGCCAGCAAGGGAAGAGATCCCTGATCAGAAGCAGAAGAGGAGAGAAAAGGACACAATATGCTGATAGTGGATCCAAAGCAGAAAGAGAGAGATAGAGTCCTTCAAGCTGCAAAAGCTCGGAGCTGAATTCAGGGTTATCAGAGGTTCCCAGTAGTGACTGTGGCGTGCAAGGCATCTTCACGACAGCATACAAGCAATGACCCCAGACACAGAACCAGCAGTACCCCTGGAGAGGACTCATGCAGAAATGGGCATGGTACTTGTAGGTTCTCTTCCCAGAAGATCATGAATGAAGGTAGATCAAGCAGTTACAGTTAGAGGAGAAAACAGTATGTGCCAGTAGAGGAGATGAGGGTGATTATTTTTAGCTTTAGTTTCCACAGAGACTGTGCATTAAAAGTAATGATAAAGGACTGGCAAACACACAGGAGGCTGTGAGGTTTGCACTCAGCTCCATGAAGAGCATCTCTAGGATGAAGCTAGACCAAGAAATGAATTTGAGAAATGCATTGCTGAACCAAAAAGGCCAAAGGGTCCATATTCCCATCTTGTCCTGAGGCCCTGAAAGCTCTTAATCAAGAAAGTAATTTAATTCTGAACTTTACTGATGGGCTGTTTTTACATGTGGCCAGCGTGGGCACTTCAGAGCTTTTAACCTTGCTGAAAGTAGAGCAGGACTGCTGAAAACTTGGAAAATCTCTGCTTTCTTCTTCAGGAACCATGAACATATTCTCCCATGTGCTGTGCTGTTACTTGTATGGATCTACAGCAAGTGCAATAGGCCTTCAGTCTGGAGTGACAAGAGTTTAACCTGCCATGCTTCAGTGCTGGTGCCCCAAAATGGGCAGAAAGGATGAATCCCCTGGGGGACAATTCAGTTGCAACCACATGTCATGACCTACAGCTAGCAAAGCTGAAAGGACAGCGAATCTTCCATGCGAGAAGAGCCAGCAGAGTCATTACAGCCGAGTTCTGGCTGGAGGCACCCTGAGGCTGGCTGCTGCTTTATTTTACTAAGTGGGTAAGTTCATGCTCTTTTAACCTGGGGAAAAAGCTTCTGGTTCAGCAATGGGCAGGCCCTCTTCAGGAGCATGTAAGAACATGGTATTGTTTCAGCCCTGGCTGTGTGCAAGGAAATCCCTGGGAGCATCCACTTTTGTCCTGACTTACCTGTCAGAACAGCACTGAAATATTGGCCTGAAATGTCTGTCACTTTAGTTCTTTGATGAT
The DNA here is from genome assembly GCA_013401315.1 of Balaeniceps rex. Classification (NCBI taxonomy): domain Eukaryota; kingdom Metazoa; phylum Chordata; class Aves; order Pelecaniformes; family Balaenicipitidae; genus Balaeniceps; species Balaeniceps rex. The sequence goes on from VYZW01013467.1 coordinate 49,889, forward strand.
TGTCTGAGCTGGCTCCCTCACACCAAGCACGACAGCGATGGGGAGAAGGGATAAAAGGATATAAGGTACCAGCTGCAGCTTTTCTGGTCCTGAAGGATACGCTAAAGCGGGTTAGCTGTCAACTGTCCCGTGGAGACTATCCACCCAGTGCAGACAGCCAGGGAGTGTTACACCAATGCTCTGCTTGCTACCCCATTCCCTCTTGTCCCCTCCAGAGCCAGTGGGGTAGGTAGGACCTCAAAACACCACATGGTATCAGGCAGAGTAGTTGGGGAAATTCCTCACTGAGCTTCATATATCGCTGTTGGACATTGTCAGGACTCTGGTCTTTCTGGGTGGGCTCAGAAGTGCATGCTCAGACACCTGGGGAGGCTTTTGGAGCAGTGATTGACAGACCAAGGTCTCCAACTTCTTCAGACACTTTCAGAGCTGAGTAGCAGCTGAATAGGTGAGGTTGCATATCTGGATTTTAGTCCTTACCTTTTAATCTTTAACAAGTAAATACTGCTGTGTAGGGAATAGGAAATACCTTCTGACAGAAGGCTGCTTGCAGAAACTGGTGTCCATTTTGATCTCTTTGAATGCTGTCACTTTTCTGAACTTCTGAACTGCTTTTTTTTCCCCGGGAATTCTGGGGCTGTCTGATCTTGTAGATGCTTCTGCCACAGGCTGCATGCTCTCACATCTGTAAGGCCATTCCAGAGCAAGTACATTAGATAGTTAGCCCTGGTTGCTGGCAGTCAATGGGGAAGGCTCAGCATCCTCTGTAGATCTCAGTGTGGAAATACTGCTTGCACAAAGTGGGAAGACATGGTCAGGCTGTATATGGCAGGGAGGAGTGTTCAAGAAATTCCATGTGAAAATGGATGGGATCCGATTCCTTATCGCTTTGCTGTCCATGGCTGTGCAGAGAAATGCCAGAGCATCCTTCCCTGCCTGCTAGTTGCATCCAGTCTGCATGAATATAAAAGAGTAGTCGATGAAGTATGAGGGCACCCATCCTGTGGCTTACATAAGTAGTGAGGAAGGGTTCAGTGGAGGGAAGGGACAAGCTCAAAGACAACAGCAAATAGGGCACTCGATCATCCTAGAAATGACCCAGTGTGCTCCGCAAGAAAATTAATCCTATAACGTGATCATCTCTTTCTTGATATGTCTACAGTGTTATGGTGCCTTAATGACCTGGCTTTTTTTCCCCTTGTTTTTTCTCAAATTTACTTGTTCTTTCTGCCTTTGCCCTCCTTCCCGGGCCCCAGCACACGTCGGCCCCTTCCCTCCCCCTGCCCCTGGGCTGGCGGCCCCGGGGGCCGCGCCGCGCACCCCGCCGGCTGGGTACGGATAGACGAACAGCTTCGCACCCGGGACAAAAAGCAGTCTCTCGGCCCGGTTGGCCGCCTCTCCTGCCGGCCGAGCCACTGGGGGTCAGTGTTGCTCCGCCAAAGTTGCGGCAGCGCCGGGCCGCGTTCCCCGGGGCAGCCCGGGGCCCCGGGGGCGGTGGGAGCCCGGCGGCCGTCGGGCAGGGCGGGGCCGGTCCTGTGCCGCCACGGCTCTGCTGGCAGCCACGCCAGCTGGTAGGGGCGAGGCTCGCCCTGGGGCATGCAGACACGCCGCAGTCGTGCCTCCGTGGAGGAACCCCTGCCTCAGTTTCCCTGTCTAAAATGCAGTGCATCACCTGCCTCCCTCTTCTTTGTCAGCAGTGGCCAGAGACCCTGGTGAGAGCCTTCAGCTGAGTAGTTGCTGACTGGATGGCAGAGACCCCTTCTTTGCTATTGCTTTTGGTAATTATGGGAGAGGAGAGATGGCTAGAGCAAGCTGGGGTAAGGCCAGCAAAGGGGATGCTGCTGCTTCTCCTTTCCCTGGGGGCTGTGTGGCCAGATGTGCACGTGTTGTCCTGGCAGCCTGCCTGGGCCTTGTTGGATGCCATGCCCAGAGCTCTGCCAAGTGTGCAGCTCGGGCAGCTTGCGGGCCCTTCAGCTCTGCTGCTTACATGGACAGGCACCAGCCCACAAACCCTCCCTGAGGTTCATTTGTTCCAGGATATGCACAGCCCCTCTGGAAACAGTCGGATGTCACAGCTCGCTGGCAGGCAGGGCACCGTGGGGTGAGCCCAGTGCAGACACCGGGGCAGGGCAGGCTGTGCTGCACCCGGAGGGGCTAATCCAGGCAGGTCCTGTGCTGCTGCTGTCTGCATGGCCCCAGCTAGTATCCGCAGGAAGGAATTGAAAATCAGATACAACTGCATGGCTGGACCACGCCTGGCCTTGCCCATGTCATTCACCAACTGCTTTTTTCAAGCCTGGGAAGTTAAGCAAGGACCTTGCCTCAAAATCAAATCCTAGGGCGTCTATTGACCTGCGGCAGCTGGAGTTTGGTACCAGAGAACTGCAGAGTGGTGGCACCCTTGAGTAACATTCAGAGTAAGATCTAGTCATCTATTTTGTTTTCAAGTGTGTCTTTCACTCAATAATATGGAGCCTGCTGCAGAAACTCACTGAAGCTGGTATTTGTTGTCTTCAATCTTCTGGCCAGGTATATGCTTTTCTACTTGGCTGCTTTGAAGCACATCTGATAACATGCTTCCAGATGCAGAATGACCTCAAAGGCAGGTTTCAGAAAGTAGCCTGCAGACCTCAGGGCGCTAACAAAGCATGGGTGGTGCCCCATCCCTTCCCGGGATTTGAGCGGGTAGCAGCAGAGCTGGGCTGACCGCCATGCTCAGCTTCCTGCTGATTCTCAGCTTCCTCGGGCGCTGGTGCAGCGGCACAGACCTGCCCTCGCCTGAACAACCTGGGCTGAGACTTTTGCATGTGTGGTGTGTAAGCATTGATATCTGATCTAGTCAGCCAGAAAGAGCTGCTTTTAGGGCACAGTTCAGCTAATCTATTCTAGACAGATGTCTGCTTTGCAGTAAGTCACCCCCAAAGTCTCTCTTTCTCCCCAGTGACTACATGGGGAGCTTGCAGTGACTCGCTCAGGCAAGGCATGTGCGGGTGAAGCCCAGCGGGCACCAAGCCAGTGTTCAGCCTTTCAGCTGGAGCCTTGCAAAGGGCCTGTTGTGGTTGGGGATCTCAGACAACACATCAGCTGGGGCATGTGCAATATGCAGTTGTGGCTGCTTGCTGTTAAAATGTTATTTCCATTATGGTGTTGCAATCTGGGTCTCATAAAGTAACCTAGCAGCTAGATTCTTTGCTCAGGAGGAGGAGGCTTGTTCTCCTTGTCTGACCCCTCTTCTCTGAGGGGGTCCAAGCCCCATTCCAGCTCCTAGTGAGCAGTCACAAAGTGGCAGCCTCCTGGGCAGGCATTCTCCATCTCTGCAGCTGAAACTGTTTTGCTGTGTAGGTCTCTTGGAGACCATGAACGCATACAGTATTAGCACTTTCACATTCCTTGATATAAATGAAGTTACATGGCCAGAAGCTGAGACTTCTGATGCTTATTGCAAGTGCTATTTATAATACCAACATGAAAGCAAAGCATTTATGCATTAGAAGTACATTCACTTTGGAGAAAAGCACCAAAACCCAGTAATATGATCACACACAAGCTACTGGGGGAACTAGACCCAGTCAGGAAAAGTGACCTGCGCTCTTTCGTAATTGCTCTTGAAACTTTCAGAGCAAGGTTAATCCAAAGGTCTCAAAGCACTTCAGAGATGTGTAGCAGGTGGAGACACAGCAATCAAAAGCTGTGGCAGAATTCACACTGATTTTTGTAGGCTTTGGATAAAATTAATGGGTAATGTGTAACAAGCAGCTGGAGGTCAGGAACTGTTGCCCCCAGCCACTCTGCTTGAACCACCAGGCACCTTTCTTCCCCTTCTAGTCTCAGCTTATTGGTGTCATCACTCTAAAATAAATGGCACCAAAGTTCACACCTTGTAACTACATGCACAGAGACTAACAGAGCTGCTGAAGACTAGAGAGCATGTTCCCATCATCTAGTCTGACCCTCTACAGCAGACAGCAGCCGTTCTTGACTTCTGAAGTCTTCAAATGATGGAAAAGCCTCACAGTCTTAGCTAATTGTTCCAATAATTAAATGCTTTTATTGTCTAGAGCCTGCACTTAATCCTTGCTCTCAGTCCATCTAGTGGCAGTTTTCAACACTGAATCTCTGTTCTCAAAGACACTTCTGAATGAAAAAAGCACAAAAGCTGGTTTAGCATTTAGATGAGGTTTCTAACATTTAAAGCTGTACTGCACAGCGTAAGTATTGTAATCTGTATTATATGAAACAAATACGTTTCTTCTACATGTATTCAAAGTATCTTTTCATATATTGTTTCAATAAGTGTACGTCTAGGCCAGTCAGTTCTGTCTTCTCTGCTTTTGCTCTACTGAAGACAGGCCAGAGAAATGAATGGTTGTGCTTCGACTCAGTGAGACCTGAATTCATTCTTGATTCCTTCACAGGGCGGAAAGTCAATAGTACTAGGGGCAGCTGATAGGAAAATTGTGCTGCTTTTGCATAAAGCTGATGCTCCAATAAAGCCTTGTTACTCCTTGATTTTATAGATCCCGAGCAAGGAAAGTAGTTTTGTGCACGGCCAAAATAAGGTCTTACAGTGAGGATCAGGATGAAGAATTATTTGGAGCTGGAGATCAGCATTGCCCATATTGAACCAACAGTGTGAGTGAGAAAGCACATAGCTGTGCTTTAGGGTCAGCACACTTGTTTCCCCATGCAGCAAGTTGCACGGGACTCACAAAATGCCTTATCTTGCCTGAACCTGCCCCCCAAAAGGCTGAGTGCACCAGCTAAACTCACCTCAACTGGACAGAGACATCCTGGGCAGTATTTGCTCTTAGATCTGGAAGGTCTTAGACCCATGGTGCCTCTTCGTAGAGCTGTCAGTTGTTCAGAGGTTAGAGTATGTGAGCATCACTACGAGGGTAGTTGGTTTTCACCCAGCTGTTGGCCAGCTGTGGGAGAATACGGCACCAGCAGTGTTGGCCATGACAATGTGTTTGCACACATGGATGCTCAGAGCATCCTGAAAAGGAAGGCAAGAAGTTTGTGCAGTTCAGCAGCAGGAAGAGCAGTAAAGAAAGATGAGTTTTCATGCATCTCTTTCGAGGTTTCCTGGCTGAAACTACAGCCTGTCTCTGCCTCCCCTTAAAAAAAGGTAATTATCTCTTAATCACAAAAGTAGAATGAGAGGAATCGAGGAAGCAGAGTGGCTACTGTGGAGAAATGCCCAGGAAAATAAATACAAAAGCCTGTGTGTCTTCCTGTCATGAAAACAATGCAGTTAACTTCTTCAGGTAATGAAGATTTAACGTTTGTAGGTGCCAGGCGTGCCTGTGGCTAGCTTTCTGTCAGAGTGGTAGAAAGGTCAGAGTTACAGCAATACTACCAGGTACTGCAGAACTTCTCTATGTTACTGGAAAACCACCTGCATAGAAATTGAATATATCGTATTTATAGCAAATGAATGCAAACAACCGTCAGTTGGAGCTCTGAATGTGTGACCAACCCTGTTGGTGCTGGAGGTTAAACAATGCTATAACAACCACCGCAGACACGGTAAACCGATAACCTGTTCAGAGAGTATAAATCACTCTTTCCTATCTCTATCATTGTGGTGTTCATGGCACGCTGGGTTTCTGATTGCACAATGAAATGGCATTTGACTGAAGTTTGGTGTTTGTAAGGGAAGTTGTTCCTGAGCCAAACTGCGCCTTTGGAGCGCAGCAAAGAGCCGCAGCACCGTGATGAGTGGTTTTGTGAAGCATAGAATCCTCGGTGAAATTACCCTGGGCCTCCCCATCCAAGTGCTTTGTTGTATGACAAAAAACAAGGTATGTGACAAGTTGGATAAAACCTTCATTGACTGTCCCTGCTCAACTTAAACCAAGTATTTTCTTTTGCCACCTGGTATCAGTCCCTTGCTGCCAAAAATTTTTTTGTAATCAGGAAAGAAAAGAAGCCAAGACATTGAGTATTAAGTCATCATTTATAATTCATTTTCTTCAGATTAAAATAATTTTCTGAAATCTTGTAGGGTTTGCTTGTTTTATATCAGGTTCTTAGACAGCGCTTACATTATACATGCCCACACTTGGAAAAGATTATTTCACCGCATGTGTTTATTGTCGTTATTCTTTTGAGTGTGTGATTCTGTAAAACATTAAATACACCAGAGGAAACACCAAAGGTCTAGATATTGAATGCTGGTAGTGCTACAAAAGATAAATAAGCTGAAAGTGTTGACATGACAGCCTGAAATACCATGGCAAGCTGTGGGTTTTCTCCACTCCAAAACTGCTTTCAAGCCATGGTCTTTTATACAGCAAGATGGGAGGGCAAGGAAGGGCTGAAATAAAATACTGAATGAGAAGAAAATATTTTTAGCTGTTACCAGCAAACTTTTCAACCCTAATGTGCTTTTCACTCATTCTGCTGCTCAGCAGGGACAGGAGACCCCATTCACCAGTGAGAAACCATGCCCATGTGTACGCTGCCCTCCCTGAAGGCAGTCAGAGGACGTGGCTGTGCCAGTCTGGAGGCACAGAGCTCTTCCAGGAGGAAACTGCCAGTGGCTGTAGCACAGGGGCAGCGGGGAGTGGATGCTTCTATCTGGGACTCTGCTTTTATTTCCTCTTCCCCCCTTTCACGTCCTCCCCTTCTCCCCCATTCCTGCCTGCACCTGCCAAAGGTAAGTCCGGCTTCATCCTGCCTTTGGGTCCAGTTTACATAGCGGTGGCCACCTTGTGTTTTGCAGCTGGGATATATATGGAGAAAATCACACCTGTCAGCATCTGTTAATTCTTCGGCTGTTCGGAGCAGTGGTCATTTGGGCGGTGCCTTGGAGTCTTGTGCACCCTGCTTTAAGGCTGGTTTAATGGTAGAGGAGGTCAGTATCTGCCTTGGGGGGCCGGTGAGGACAACCCCCTGTCCTCAGACTCCTCTTTCTGCTTTTGTGATCTCAGCCCATCCTGTTCTGGTGTTTCTCATTGCCCTGCCCAGGGCTTGGCAGCTGGTTTTCTCTCTGCCATCAGCTCTTCCCTCTTCTCTGAAGGCTCTTTTTTGCTTGGTGCTTCTGCTCTGTCTGTCCCTTGGCCACCATCGTCTGTGGCACTGGATGTTACCTGCACAGCTGGTGCTGGCTGAAGGGGCTCACTGCTCTTTTTCCACCTTCTGGCTCCTGACCGTGTATTGAATTCGTACATTTTGCCAGTGACTTGCAAGGGAGAAAAGATAATCGATCAAAACATTCCTGCTTTGGCAGATTAAGACATGACAGTCCTCAGGTTGGGGCTGAAATGGGAAATGTGAAGCACCTGGAAAATCAGATAATTTTGGGAAGGCAGCCCTGAGAGTGAAAGCCTCATTTCCGCAAACGAGCATGGGGACCTGGGCATCATGGTGGCTGCTCAGGGGAGATGCTATTCTATCAGTATAAAAACTGACTCTGCCATTTAGGGAATAGAAATATTCAAAATAGGACCTTGTAATCCTCTATCTTTGGATAGAGGCCAGCTACCATGGGTTAACATGGGCAGTGTAACAAACACAACCATAGTCCTTAGTTGTCAGGACTAACTCTCCCAAAACTTATGGCTTTGGCCATGCAGGAAAGGCCATCATGTAAGTCTGTGCCTGTTTTTTCAAATTGAGTTACCTACTTGATGTAGCAAAACCTGCTAGGAGCACAATATGCTACATACATCTTCCAGACTATGTCAGGTCATCTAGGTTGACCCAAGATTTGGAGATCTGGGATCCCCCACGAGTTTTGGCTGTATGCATTGCTTCTCCACTTGCACAAAATGCTTTCCTCCAGGCTTGCTGTGCACATTGTCCTTAATAGAGTGAAATACTATGTATTTTCTGTTTGTGCAAGTACATGCTTCCCTCATATACATAAAATATTGATAAATTTGGGTTGTTTAGCACACATGGCTACCTTGCCTTGTTAGAAAGATTTTTGGCCCTCTTCAGATTTTATGGGTAATTTATGTACATTAAAAGCAAGTATCTTCTCCTTCAGTTCATTTACTATCTAGAGACAGGTGGAAAAATTGCCATGCGTCCAGTGTGATTGCCTCACAGTCTAGATCACTGTCTCGCTAAATTAGACAGAGAATCGGGAGCTGTAGCGGCACTTCTTATAATTAAACATTCTTAACATGAGACAAACAAAAGACCATTAAGGCCTGGAAAGAAACAGTGGTTGCATGTTACAGTTTGTATCGGAATTAATGGTTTCTGACACATTAACAGAATTTGAGCAATTAAAGATGTAACTGGATCTCTTTACATGTTATTTCTTCCAACTGCTTACAAGGCAGGCATGTTAAAGCAGCCGAGATCAGGAAGCAGCTCCTGACCATCCCTCCTAATCATATGCAACAGATGATGTCCTGGGAATTATTAAATCTCATCTCCAAACCGTCAAGACTTGATCCTCCAGGGTCTGGGATGAGCCATGGAGGGGAGAGGGGAGGAGTGGGGAGCACACACTTCTCTGCTGACACCACAAAGCTGTGTTATCGCTCAACGTTTGTGTCAGGCATGGCACAAATGCTATGGCTCTGAGGGGCAGTTTGGATGGGTTCAGATATCCTTAAGACCGGTGTGGTCAGGTTTGCTGTGGGAAGGGAACCACGAGCTGTCCTGCAAAAACACTGGGAAGCAGCTCTTGCAGTGGCCTAGAGAACATCCACGTTTAATATTTTACAAATGCAGTTACATAGGGAAAAAGCAGGGACTTCAGAGCCCATCCCTCCAGATCTCTTTATAAATAGCAGGTGGGCTTGGACCTGGACCAAACTGGCCTCAAACAGCTTCATGGATGGGTTTAATTGCATTTGTTCACCCAAATTCTACTGAAGTCTCTGTGCCTAGTGTTTCCTATTGGCTCACAGCATCCGACAGCTCCAAGCCAGCTAATAAGAAACACAAGGTACAGGCACTTGGGTGGAAATTTGGCCAGATGAACCCAACCCTTGAAACAAGCCTACCTTATTCTGGATAATTTTTAGACCTATTGTTTTGGACCTGTTTTCGGACCTATTTTGACTGACTATCACATTTTGCCAGCTCCTCCTCTCCATGCTGGGGCCCTCAGCCATTAGATGCAGAGCTGGGCACCCTAATGCCAGGCCCAGCATCGTGGTGCGGGGCTTAGGCCGAGGCTGTAGTTCAGAGGTATGAGGTAAGGCAGATCAACCCTTAGAAAAAAAAAAATTTTTCTGCAATGAACCCTGCTCCAGAGCACAGTAGCTGTCACCTGGGGAAGGGGATAAGCACTGCACCTCCTGGGTCATCCTGGTTTTCCTAGCTTTCACCTTAACTTCACTTTTCCCAGCTGGTTAATCAGATAAGCTCAGAGTTAGCATAGCTGGAGCCTGGTGACACACTCAGTAGCTGATGCCACCACAACTGTATCTAAAAGCAAATGGTCTTCCCTTTTCTCCCCAACAAGCATCGCTCGAGCCTTAGATAAACAGCAGCAGTGCACTGTTGCTGCAAGGGAGGAGGTTTGTGCAGGAGCGAGTAACTCACCCACCCGCCCTGCATCCAGGGAGAGGTTTAAGAGATGAAGTCAGTACATCTGCAGCTACATTAATCTGCTGGCCATTTCCCAGACACAGGAAGGGTGAAACCGTGTAGCCATGACAGCACCAGAGCAGGAGGCTTGCAGCAAATTCCTCCTCCCCTCCCACCTTCCTCTACCAGATCCATACATTCAGGTTTAGCAGAGGAGTAGTGAATAAGCTGGGCATCAGATATGTCCTTTCAAGGGCCATAACTATATTCTACCATTAGAAATGTTACTAGGGCACTGTCTCAATTTTCACCATCTGTGAAATATAGCTCCCATTCTCCTTGGAAACAGCAAACCTGAAATATGAAAAGCAAATGTCGAACCATATTTAAATGAACTAATCCAGTTTGTTTCTAGCCAAATATTCATATCCACTGTTAATGGCTTTTTATTACCTGGGTCTCTGGCTTCTCCATCAAAGACAGTGTTGAGCTTTGTCATTGTCTGTGAAGAGAGACAAAATGTGAAATGAATCCTGTGAATTAGTTAAGTAAGAAGGAGGAGCAGTGACTTGGAAACAGTGACTTACATGGATGGAGGTGGATTTGTATGACCTGCATATTGCATTCCTGTAGACGGGGTTTAATCAAAACTGGCAATAAAAGCCATTTGTGGTGTAGGATGTTGCCACTAGATGTTCAAAGGAGAAGGTCTGACATGCTAAATGCCTCCATGTGTGTAACCACAAGAAGGTCACCTCCATCCAGAGGAGGCTTGGGAATCCCCTCTCTGAAGAACTTGGGGAGGGAGAGTACCCTAATGAAAGTGCCTTGCAGCCTTTATGCTATTATGGCTATGAAAAAGGAAGGAACCCCAAGATCTAAAAGCAAAGAAACATCTATTACAGTGGAAATAACTATGGCTTTTTTCTGCAAAGAGCTTATCAAGGCCAAACTCTTTACAGCTTGGGTACACTTGTGTACCTTACTGGTTGCACTCAGGTGGGTCAGGGTTAGCTGCACAGGTCAGTGGTGTCTCAGCAGCACAACATTGCTGTCAGTGAAGCTGGGGCACTTGCCATCCCACCTCTGCACCTGCAGCGAGTCTCCTTGTCACTGCTCCGAGCACAGCCTCTCTGGCCTCCCACGTACGGGGCTGCCAGAGAGGATGGAGAATTCGGCACTTTGAAACAAAGGGGCCACAGCGCGGGTGAGCACCCCTCACACCCAGTGTTGCCTCCAAATACAGAGCCGGTTGGGGCACTGAGGTTTTTTGCATTTGAGGGCAATCCTTTTTTCCTCACCTATCATTTTTATATTCTCTTTGGAAAACAGACACCTTTCATAAAAAGGGTCCTATGATCATATTGCGTGATGGGGCTGGGCAAAACAGCCCAAAACAGGGTTTTGTTTTGAAGCCAGCAGTACTTACCATGACCACTTCTTTCTTAGGTTTCTTCTTTTCTAGAGAAAAGAAAAATGCACATTGTTAAGAATCAGATTTTTCTGACAGTGACTGTAGACACTAAAGCCGAGATTTCCTCAAACAAATAGACATTCCTGGTATTCAGCTTCTGAGACATGTCAAATAAGCCTTATTTCTTTTCAAAGGCTGAACCCTCATACTATTTGAAAAGTGAACTCCTTTATAGTGTTTTGGAGTGAGAATCCACAGTTGGCAATGACTAATCAAAAGTTTAGCCTTGCAAAGTCTTATTTCTTCAGTAATGAAGAAACAACAATGGTTTCTTTAACAAATTTCCCTTTCTAAATAATACAAACAGATGTAGAAATTCACCTCTGGGGACATTTGAACTACAAATGTAGGGGTTTTTTTCCATGAATGTAGTTGCAAAGCTTATGCATTCAAACATGCGCTTGGAGACAAAACAGGGAAGTGCTGCAGATCCAGTCAAGTAAAATTCAGATTGAAGAACAGTTTGGTTATGTGTGAATTTACCACACTATTAACTCATCCCACATGCAAACAAATACAGCAGCAGTGCCACGGGCATCTTGACAGCACGGATTTGTGGATGATGCCCAGCTAGTTGCTATGATTTCTTCTTGCTCGCTCCTTGCCAATTTGTTTAATGGCCTTTCTTTGGAGAACTGTATGCCTGGCCACCAACGGGCTTTACAACCGGGTGTGCGATACTCTGAAGTGCTGCAGATGTGTCTCAACCTGAGCACTGATGGGAAACCTGTTCTGTCTGGCCTTCGCTGCCCAGCATTTGGGAACCAGTTTTTCAGAAAGCACCAAGCATCCATTTTATGGAAACCAGCCAATGCTGAAATGTCTCAAATTCAGCAACCAAGAGAACAGCTAATTTTGTTGGGTTTTGTTAGTCATGTGGTTTTTTCAAGCTGGGAGATACTGATTGAGGAGAGGGAGTTATAAAAGCAGGGTCTTACTGAGCCCATATGACCCATGCTTGCTAGCAGAGAGTTAATGGGACTAAAAGGAACAAGACTGCTTAAAAAAACCACTTTTTTTAATGTGCAACTTATACCCCTGCTAAGTTGTACAAACACCTTTAAAAGCACCAATACTTTAAAAAAAATCTTCAGGTACATGAAGTAATGGTGTCAAGGGAGCAAATGAGGGGATCAGAGAACAGGGAATTAGAGTGGGGAGGACTCTTGAAGGTGCTGTAGAGAGGTGGGATTATGTTTGAACAGATAGCGTATGAATTGCATGTGAAAAATACAGTCATTCTTTAACATCCATGCCAGACTACCAGGCTACTCTGAATTTGGTTTTTACCTAATAGTTAATAGGTTTGAAGACCAAAAGAACCATGAAATCACTTAGGCAGGCCTCCCATAATCAGCCAGGATTATTTAATCTCAGTACTCTTGTACTGGGTCAAATCTATTTGTCTAGAAATGGATTTACAGTTTTACACTGAATTGTAATAAGGTCTTGTTGTGAAGTATTAAAATATAGAAAAGAGGTACACACCTGGAGCATTTACCCTGTAATGAAAAAAAGATGAAGAGCGTAGTTAACAAATGTCATACTTTTGCCTACATAAAAATATCATGCTTTATTCTCTTTCATTTGGAAAGAAGGATGTGTTTCCTTGAGTTCTGGGATTTACTTGATTTGTTTGGTTTCTGGTTTTGCTTTCACTGAAGGTCTGCATCATCTAATGCTGCTCTCAAACAGGAAAACAGCCCTGAGCATTGCTCTAACACCTCTCCGAGAAGGGATGATATTAAAAAAATAAAGTCTTATTGATGATAGCATGATGGATTTATATAACCTGAAAAAATATATTTTCAAATATTGTCATCTTGTTCCATCCTTGGAGGAAGGTCAATTTTTTGGATCTGATGTGCTCAGATAATACCTTTTAAAATATTTGAAAGGTTGTAAATGTTTTTGAAAATATAGAAATTGCTTTTTAATGGGAGAGCCTGGCTCCCGATGAATCACTTGCCTTATTAATAAGTAATAACAATAGAAAAGCTATATGCTGCTAGATTCATTTGTCATTTTTATCACAAATTGCTAAATTCCTTGCACACACCATTTGAATTATAATCACAGTCATATATTACCTCTTTACATTTACTATAATTTCTAAATTTAGGTCCAAATCCTGAGAATACTTATAGAAATCCTTTGTTTTTTTAATCCCAGTCCACTTAAAGAGCTGCTTATCTTTGTTTTGTGTAGTAAAAAGTCAATTTAGAGGCAGTCTGGCTCCAGCCTGCTGAGAAGGCAGCCAGCGGGGATCTCTGCCACTTCCCACAATGAACCAGAGCCGGTCCCAGGTGCTTCCGTGGCTTTTGCCAAGCACGAGCACTTAGAGGTACCGCGAAGCTTTACAGGCCAGAGCCTTGCAACGGGCTTGGGTCAAACTCCAGGAAATCTGCAGAAGTTTTGTCAGAACAAAGAATGAGCACCAAGGTTTGGAAAGGACGCTGGGATCCATAGCTGAGAGGGAGGAAAATGCATGCAGTAACTACCTAGATGGGAGCTCCCTTGGAGTGGGAGCCAAATACAAACCAAAAACGTATGTATTTTTGGTCAGCACAGTCAGGCACAGACTCTGACTGCGCCTCATGAGCATAGCTGCCTTTAGAGGTCATAACTGTTAATTCCACTGTTACCTTCAGCTAATGCTAATATCCATGAATAAAAATGCCATGGACATTTTTCCCTGCTTTCATATCATTAACACCAAATATCACTGTAGCCAGTGATAGCATTTACTACAACGAAGGGCATACTGCTATACAATATTCAAAGCATAGATTTCATTACAGCTGAAAGGCCTGAGTTCTCTCTGTCATTGCCAAGTGTTGCTGGGTACTTCCCCAGCATGACATTTGGGAGGACTCACAGAGGCGTGCCGTCTACTTTGCTTGCTGGAGGGCAGCCGGTGCGGACCCACGTCGCCAGCAGGAACCCCAGGTACCCCAGCAGTCCGAGGAGCAGCAAACTGCCGAGGGTGATGACGAACGGCACGTACCACGCCGAGTCAGAGTAAAGGTTTTCCCTTTTCATCACAACAGTGAAGCCAGGCTTTTAAAACAAGACAGGAAAAGTTCCTCAAGGCTGCATACTTGTAAGGTTACTGACACCAACGGCACCTTTCATCTGGTTGAACTTCTGCACTGAAGCACCTGGCCCAAGCTTGCCCCCGGGCTCTGCAGATCATGGGCAGAGGGAGATAGTGTCTGCTGGAGACAGTGATTCATCCCACGTACCTGCCTGCTGACTGCCAAGGCAGCTCGGATGGCCTAGATGGACCACTGAGCTCCTGGGACAACCAAAGGCAGGTGAAATGGAGCTCACCCACAATGCAAAGAGGAGGTTCCAGATCATGTTTCAATGTCTTATATTAAAACAAGCATGCCATGGTGGGGTTTAAAAGCCCCAGGTTGCCTGAAAAGCTATGAGTACACTGTTGGAGAGTGAGCAAGTTCAGGGAATACTGCCATTACCGAGATAATGGTTTCTTGTTACCTAAGGCAAAACTGGAAGTAGGTCATCTTCACTGCAGCGATCATTTGGCCCCCTTTGTAAGAGGATTTGAACCCCAAGGAACTGGGTTATTGTATAAAAAGAAATGAAACTCCTTTTTTTTTTCCCTGTGACTTGTTCCAGAAGGGAAAACCACAGTTCCTGAGCAGTTGCAATCTCCCACATCTTCCCGAGTGCCAGGAGACACGGCTCTGAGCTGTCACAGCGCTTGGTGCTAGCAACTCATTCATTAAGGTCCCGTCATGAAACTACCCTCACATGGATCAGAAATTACTCGTCTGCTCTACCTGGGTCATTACCTAGTGTGGTACTATTAGTTTTGATCATCTACTGAAGTTTTTATTTAATTTTCTGTAAGACATTTGTAATCACATTGTGTATGAAATTTAGTAGGGTAACTATTTCTTTCCTGTTTAAGGATACCTTTAAAATAACTTACTTAGCCTTGCAAAAAAAGGTACATCCAATCCTTAGAGAAATTCTCAGATAATCTCAAGATCACCACCACCACTCCATCCTCACTGGGACAGAAGTCACAAGTGACTTTTTGTGACGGGGCTTCTTTTCTACACTACCAGCCTTCCAGCATCTGATTCATCAAGCTGCTGCACTGAACACGTGTAAGGAGTAGTGATGGGGGAAGCTGCTGTAATGGAAGTGCTCTTCTGGAAAATAGACTGAAAGTGGAAGGCTGATATCTCTGGAGAGGCAGATTTAACGCTGTGGTATGTGGTCTAGACTGTTTGTATTTGTGGTAAACATGGGAAAGAAATACAGAATAAGTTTTGTTATTCAGCTTAACTTTTCATGTCCACATAAAGTAGCGGGAGGAGAAGGCTGTGAGAAAACCATTTATTCCTTCCCAATAGAGCATTAGATAATAACAGCATTATTAATCAGTCTGCAGGTTTGGACTTAAGCATTTTCAAAGCAAAGTGTCCAGGCTTGCATGTGCTGTTTGCAGGATCCCCTGGTTCTGGCTCAGTAACCAGTAGTCCCTAGCAGATCCGGACCATTTTACAGTGAATAGCTCTTTTACCCCTTCACCAGCATGCTCGTATTTTCATTCCTACATGCAAAGGAGGAAAGGGTAATGCCATCTGCAGGCAGGCAGAAAATGGATGGACTCTGGATGACGGAGAGATGGTGCAGCAAGGGATGAAGGCAGCGACCGGCACAAGGATGAGGACAGAGTGGTCTGTACCCTCAGGCTGTGCCACTTCTGCAGGCAGGACGAAAGCAAGCTCTCCTAACATCCTGCACCAGCCTGATGGAAATCAGCTCCAAAATGAAACCGGTGAGCCAGAGCTTGCCTGCGATGGCTGTGCAGAGGAGTAGACTGTATTGCTGGGACACAGGCCCACAGCTCCACAGGCTGCGGCAGCCAGATTCTACCCCGGCTGCTGAAAGCTGTACATGCTTCCCTGGCTCAGCTATGGACCACCATGTGGGCAGGGAGCTCAGGAAAGACCCATCCCACCCCTCTGGCTTTGTTGTCTGAAACCTGCTGAAACCTCAGGGACACACTGAAGCTGTGCACAACTGCTTCAGTTCCTGACAGGCAGCTCAAAGTTTTACATGAGGGTCACCTCAGGGATGGAAAAAAGCCCCTTCCAAGTGATGAAGATTTCTTATTGTTGTTGCCCATTTCAACTTTGGTAGCCACAGATTAATGTGTCCCACTGCTAAAGAAGCACATAGAAGTGCAAGGCAGCTGGCGGAGTGAATAGCTACGAATAAAAAAAAGAGGTAGTGCAAAATGCATGAGGTAATTTTAAAGTTCCAGGCAAAGGTTAACCCCTGCTCTTTCCTTATTAATAAAGCTGCCAAAATCTTTAACTTTCCAGTTACATGGTAATGGCAGCATGCCTGGTCCTTTGGCTACTTGCCCTTTTTGTTTTAGAAAGTAAAACACAAAACATATGTTATGACTGTACCTGGGACCAGTCCTTCATGATGCTGAGCATATCAACCACCTTTGGCTTCAGCATAAGAGCATGGGGCTCAGCACCTCCCAGGACTGGACCCACTGTAGGTTTTTGCTTCCCTTTTGTATACATCTACCCTCTTTTCTTCACTCCTATGGAGATTAGCCCATGAAAGAACCACAGAAGTGGACATAAATTTCAGTGAACTTACCATTGTGGCAATGACAATAGTTGGGTTTGGGATAACTCTGATGCTTAAAGTCACTGTTCCAGTTTTAATTAGGCGTGTAGCTTTGTCCCTGGCAGACAGTAAATTGTCATCTGTTATATAGACCCTCAGTCTGTAAATCCAGTTTGTATCAAGTCCGCTCTCATAGTTGAACCTCGATGCAAGAATCAGCCGAGATGTGTTGGAGCCGGCACTTGGTGAAAAGGTGAAATGATTGTTCACATTGCCTGCAAGCAGTAGCAAAAAACTAAAACAATGACCAAAAAAAAGGAATAAAAGAGAAAAGCAATCCCACACTAAAGTAAATGGTTGGAACAAGCAAAAAGATCCGTTCCTGTTGACAACTTGTTATGGATCGCTACAGACCTGTGCAGTGAAATATCATTGATGAGAAGGGCTCCTTGATCTTCCTGATATCATATAAAATCAGGTGAAACAATATAGTCATTAAAGCATTAAAATATTGAATAAGACCCTCTATGGGGACACGGCTGAGAGGAGGCTGTGGAAACACTTCAGAGCCATAGGGCGCACAAGAGGTCACCCGAATGACCTGTCCTTACAGCCTGGAGACCACCCAGCAGCAGCAGCACCCAGCCGGGGAGAGGACCCTATGCTATTGCTGGCCTCTTCCCGCTACTGGGCTGTCCCTGGAATGGCCCCTAGGCCACATGGACACCACCAGTGTCTCCAGAGGCCCCTCCAGCCCCTCTCCATGGCTTCTCCCTCTGCCCAGAGGCAGAGGGCTTTGAACAGGTCCCCCAGAAGAGAGCTAATGACTCAGGGGACATTAATTGCCTCCAGGGCTTCGTCTGCTCTGTGGAGGCAGAGAGGAGAGTTCAGTGATGCTGGCTCCTCAGCCCCCCAGTTTCTGCCCAAGTAACTGGAGACCTGCTAGTGGCCTGGGCTGCAGTAGACGAACTCTGGCTATTAGATTCCAAGCAGACCACACATAGGAGAGATCAGACCCATGAAAAGGCACCAGATGTGCTTTGGTTTTGCTCTTGTTGCCCCATAGATCTCCAGAGTTGAAGTGACCTTGAAGGCCATATCTATTGTACAACACAAAATGGGCCATGGGCTGCTCTGTGGCTCAGAGGCCAACTGTATGGCACAGCTCACGTGTGTACAGCCAAACCCCTGAGCCTTCACCCTGGTCAGCCCATACAGAGCACCTGCCAGGCAAGGTCCTGGGTCCCTCAGCAATGCCCAGGATCATTTTGGGAATGTACTGCTTGGCACAAACCAAAATCATGCCAGCAACCAAACTTAATTCTTCAGCAGTGTGGGCCAATACTGGACCTGTGGCCAGTAAATCATAGTGATACAAACATAGCCTTTGTATGGGCTCATGTGTAAATACCACTGCTGCAGAGGTCCTCTGCAGCATTAAAGGACTGCAATAGGACAGAGGTTCTCTCTTTTTATGCTCACAGCTTTTTACTGGCACCTGGACAATCTGCTCCCTCCTTCTCAGCAGTCACCTCAAAAACAAAAAAAGATTGCCCTGAGAGAGTGTGTTCCCCTTTTTGTGAAGCTGAGCATCATCCCATACCGTAGCAGTTCTCTGAGTGGATGCAGTTGACCACTAAGTTCAAACACACAGTCTTAAAATGGGGTTTTAATGCATACAGCATGGACCTAGGACATACAGGTTTGCTCAGTTGTTTTCAATGGTGTACCAGCAACTAAAGGTGAGGTATGCAGAGTAACAGAACCCACCGTCCTTTCTCAAGATTTACTCAGCTGTAATTGGAAGTGAAATTTGACCCTGTATATCATTCCAGCTCATTCTTCTGAAGTCCTTCTCAATTATGCAATTGATTGCCAATTAATTAACATGGTAGGCAATCCAGTCTTGCAAGGGAATTGTTCTAGGTGGTAGCACGAGTAGTCAACTTGTGGAGAGACATCTCTTGGTAAGCAGCAAAGTAATGATGTGCAAAACTTGTGGATCACTAGCCCTTCATGAGACAAAGCACATAAACTGTGCAAGACTTTTATTTATGAACGAAAGCAAACCATCAGCATTCACTAATTTTTGCAATGCCCCCAGTTCACACACCGTGACACAGTACCTTCATTAATGAAGTAACGGAAAGACCTGGGATCAGAATCACGATCTTGACATCCAATCTTGAAGCCGTTAATATTGGTCCCAACAGCTAAGCTGACTGGGATTTGAAATGAATAGAAATTGGGTGAGCAAACTGGTTCTTCATCGTTTACTTCCAAAACATTGACAGTTACCTGAAAGAAAAGAGCAATAGCAAGCTGAAGCTCCTGCACTGTGCTGAGCCAGAATTTTATTAACTTCAGAAACTGTTTGGCTTTGACCATTTTGCTCTTTTGATCAACAGCAGTTGAAGAGCAATGAACCTCCCTTCCAATCTAGTTTCTACCAAAAAACATCTGTGACCATTTGACCTTCAATTCTTCTTGTGATCAACACTGTTCTGGGAACAGGTTCCTTAACCTGCACCATCTTCCAAAACCGCAGGGGTTTCAATCTGATGTGTCCAACTGTTTGAATTACCTGAAGTGTGTCATACTAAGAATGAGAAATAATAATAGTACCACGAATTCATTAAACTTCATTTCAAATCTCCCAAATTGCTTCACAGTCATTAGTTAGGCTTCTTAGCATATTTAATAATAATTCAGAGCATGATCCACAGAAGGAAGGAACAGTCCTTATAGACTGATTGTTCCCAGTGAGAGAGAAATGCTGGTAATGGCCTTCTGCATGGCTGGGAACACCCCAGGTAGCATCAGATGTGCTTAATGTCAGCGGGGATTAGCTGGCTGAGAGAAAAAGGTTACCCTTCTCAAAGCTCTTTCCTCTAATGTCTGTTAGTCTTTAACATACTACAGATAAACTTGTCATTGTTACAAGCTCCTGATGCTAAATTTTCCTTAATCACCACCTTGAAATATTATAGGTGATAAAGAAATTAAGTACCTCCCAGCTAGCATCTCCATGGGTGGTGCTTGGCTGGAATAGAAGGCAGGCCTAGTACCTGTATCGCCCCCCAACAGATGTGCAAAAATCAAATGTAAGGCAGTCATGATGGAGAAGATGTGAAAAGGAGTAAAAAGGAGTCTGTATGTGAAGGACAGAGGGATTCTTTGAAAGAAGTGACAGTAGAATACCTTTGTGGATATATGGTCTATATTTTTTCTTCTGAATAAAGTAGGTCTGGGCAGCAAACTTGAGCAGAACCCTACTGTTTAAAGTTATCATGGTCCCTGGCATGCTCTTGGCTCCTGCTGGATAGCACCATCAGGGACAAAACTAGATCATGGTCAGGGGAAGGCACGTGTAAAGGTCCGTCCCCAGTAGGCCATGTGGAAACAGCTCTACTGGGCAGGTCTTCTGACGTTATCCCAAGAGGCTGCCCAAGCCCTCATCCCATCCTCAAGGTATGCAGCGCATCCCCTCTGTGCCACCCCATGAAAACAAAACTCTGATGGGCTGCAACATGATTCTCGCATTACTTTGGGCACTTTGCAGTGAAAAAACACCACATACAAAATCAAAAGTATGTTTGAGGGCCAAGGGGCACTACACGAGGTCCAAAAAGGACTTGGCACTAAGCATGGATAAAATTAGGTTGTGTTACCTGGCCTCAAGACCCTTTCCTTTTTCTATTTTCCAGTACATACGTAGCCAAAAAGAATATCTTAATTTGCCTAGGGCACAGAAAACAATTTCACTGCCCAGGTGAAATAAGAAAAAAAGACTGAGAAACAAAACCCATAGAGTTAAAAATACAAAAATATTACTTTAATTCTTTTTTGTAAGAAATAAAGCAAGACTGAGTGAACACCACCTCTTTCATCTGACTAATATACAGCTCTGTGCAGGGGTGGACTTGCCTTTTACAGACCAAAGTGCTTTGCCTAATGTCTTACCGTTCTCGTCAGGAAGAAGAAAAATGTAGATAAAGGGGGAGAAGTAGAGCGGATTTACTCACATATGCTGTTGCAGTCTTCTCTTGGTCTGAGGCCTGTACTGTGAGAATGTGCTTCTGAGTTGTTTCATAGTCTAATCTAGCTAAAATCTTCACATCTCCTTTGGTTGGGCTGATCCAGAAGATATTTGTGTAATCCCTGGTGCCTCCTCCAGCTACAATGGAATAAGTGATGACACTGGGTGGCCAGTCCTTGTCTCTGGCATTCACTCTTCCAATGCTGGATCCAACTGAGAGACAGAAAATCCATATTTCATTAACATTTTAAGGAAAAGGAAGTACAGAGTACTTGTTCCAACCAAAACTTGATGAAACTGAACTAAAGATTTGTTTTAGAGTTTTTCACCCCAAAAAAGTAAAGAAAAGGTGTGAGAAATACTAGTTCACCATGCTGTGCTATGGCTCCCCCGTGTATGGGCTTGCCTGCTAGCAATAAATACCGAAACACAAGGAGTCTGTAGAGAACCACAACAGAAGGGCTCCGGCAGTGCAGGCCAGGCCACCCTGCGCCCTGCACCGACACGCATTAACTCCTGACAGCCCGAGTGCTGGCTTGGTTGGAAGAACAAGGCTCTTTGTCTGCCTTGAAAAGCAATTGCTGCTGTTCCTTCCGAGATGTTTGAAAGGCAGTTTGAATTACCTTTGTGCCGAGCATTTATGAACCAAACTACAAATGGCAGTGCTGTAAACCATGAGAACGACGATGGGACTGTGCACACCCACCTCTGCAGACATTGATTCAATGCTAAATGCATCCACATGACCCAGGGATATACAGGATAAATAGTCCACAATACACAGAGTAAGACAGAAAGAGGATGTAAATGTAGGGTTGGCATTTTTTTCTCTTTTCTGACCCTGTGAACTTCAGCCCTACCGCAAACCATTGGCTCCTGTTTGGTACGGCAATAGCAAGTACCCTCTTAATGTCAACTCAGCTCAAAATAAAAGGCAGTCTGAGTCCAAAAAACATTTCTCTTGATAGTCTCAGTATCCAGCAAAGTTCTGTGGCTGACACAGAGAGGTTTACAGACACATCCATGTCACAGATGGGTTTCAAGTATTACATTTCTAAGGTACACGTCAGTGGTATGAGGAGACACACGCAGAATAGGAAATGCCACAAAATTCACTGCATTGTATCCACTGGGAAACAATGTAGAAACCCAAGCTCCGTGCACCATAGAAATAAAAGTTGGGCAAGTACAACAGGTTGTGGGCAGGCTGGCAGGGCTGCTTGAAGCATGTCTTTTCCTCCCCCCGCACCTCCTGGCTTAGGCAAATGGACACAGAAGAACCATAGAGCCCATGGGTCTGCTGGCCATAGCCACAGCTGCCTTTGCCTGTGCTTTGAGCCTGCCCTGGCCAGAATAATTTGATGAATTCAAGCAGATACTAGACTATCTGGCTGCTAAATCTCCTGGAGTTTCATGGGCAGCTTCACCACGTTCCACTCAGATGCAGTGATGCAGTTGGATGTCTTCCTCCGTGACGTGGCCATTGGGGCAGGTTTGTGAGTAACAGCAGCCTGGGGCAGTGTTGGACGTGCTGGAGGACAGGGCTGCCGTTCAGAGGGGCCCAGCAGGCTGGAGCTATGGGCCAAGAGGACTCATGGAGCTCAGCACAGACAAATGCAAAGTCCTGCACCTGGGCCAGAACATGCCCATGCATCAGCGCAGGCTGGGACTGACTGAACAGGCAGCAGCTCTGCATGGACCCCAGGCCATGGCAGACAAGTTATACATGAGCCACCAGGGCACCCTTGGGGGAATGGAGACCGCACACTGGGGCTATATTAACAAGTGTGTTACCAGCACATGGTGGGAAGTGACTACTCCACTCTGCTCAGCACTCATAAAGCTACCTGTCACCAGTCTGGGGTACCAGGTACTAGAGATGCTAACAAACTAACTGGAGAAAGGCTGGGAAGGGCCACTAAAATGTCAGGGGGTTGAGCAGAGGATGCAGGAGGAGAGGCTGATGAGGCTGCATTTGTGCAGGCTGGAGAAGGGCAGGCGAAGGGGGGATTTAATTGCTTTGCTCCACTACCTAAAGGGCGATAATACAGAAGACCAAGATACACTCTTCTCAGAAGGGGACAGTAAAAGGGCAACAGGGAACAGACACAAGCTGCAACATAGGAAATTCCCACTGGGTGCAAGGTAAAATTACCTGTAATGAAGGTTGCTTAGCTGGAACAAGGGCTCATAGAGGCTGTGGAGTCTCCATCCTTGAAGATTATCAAAATTCAACCGGGTGAGGCCCTGAGTAACCTGATCTAACTTTGAAACTAGCTTCACTTTGCGTACGAGTTGGACTTGAGCCCCCAGAGGTCCCTTACATCTTCAATTGTTCTGTGACCCTAGGAGGTCCAGAATGAGGGTCAAGATTTATCCAGCATGTATCTAACGGTCCTCTCAATTTTTTCTTAGCCAAGAGAATACAGCCAGTAAGTGAGGTCCTGGGACAGAAGGCCCATGTTTGGTACATTGGGTCGTACGAGGGAGAGGCTGAAGCTGGAGAAGATGCCATTCCCGTGCTAACTCCTCTGTGTCCCAAGCAGCACAGCACAGAGCAGGCTGGCAGTTGCACCTGACACATGAGGATTACCAAGGAGGCAAGATGGTGTGGCACTGCTCTGCAAATTCATGAGATGCAGGACTCACCAGGGGACAGGAAAGGTGCTGAGGTGGGAGTCAAGCATGTGAACAGTTTCAACAAATTCAGTTTTAAGGCCACATTTGCAGCCTGGGCTGTTGCAGGAATGGGAAGGACCCTGGCTCCGGGCATGAGGAGCTGCTCTGGCTGCCTTCTGGCTGAGCGAAGCCTCCCCATCCCACCCCATCTCCAGGGAACCCACTGCACCCGAGGTGAGTTGGGTCTAAGGGGACACTGGGGTGGCCATCCTGCACCACGCCTGGGCCAAGAGAGTCCTCACTTGTCTGTGTCAGTGTGTAGCGGTTTCTTTGCACCATCACAGTCCCTCCAAAAGGCTAATTTAGCAAGAGCAGAAAGACGGTCTAAAACAAGACATCCGAGTTCAGTTTCTGGCTCTGTCACAGATTTCTTGTGCAATTGCTGAATTTGTCTGTGTCTCAGCTTCCATCTGTACAACTGGAGTTGTTGCCAGTTTTGTCTATTTAAGGGTAGTAGGTGGTTGTACGGTGAGACCCCAGTTGAACTGGAACTTTGAGCCATTCTCCTCATTCAAATATATGAAAATCCATTTGGAGCAAAAAGGTACTTATCAACATGACAACATTATTTCTATCATGTAGGTGCTACTTACTGTACCTTTAGTAATTTCTGAGACATTAAATTCGTATGATAAATTACTGAAGACTGGAAAAAATTCATTCACTGGCTTTATCCTGATGTAAATGTAGATGATATCTGGAAATATAACAGAAGATTAAATCATAGTGAAGTATGGCTGTGAAATTTTCTCATGCATATATTCAAAATACATATGGTATTCTTCTCTCCATGCTGTTACAGCACAGGAAAATATCAAAAGAAGTGTAAAAGGGATACTTGCTTGAGTACTTAGGACAGGCAATATCTTGCACCCTGACAGTCAAAGAATAAACTTCAACTCCTAGATTAGCTGGGTTTTCTAAATCAATACCTTCAGTCATCTAAATTAAAAAGAAACACAATTGTATTTATAATTCCTTACATAAAGTCACAATACACATAATGGCAATTACTTTTTTCAGCATTCTGTGAGCGTGCTTTCCCCATTGGATATATTGAATTGCCCTGTAGGTGTAATATCGGCTATTAATCAATTACAGGATTGAATTCCAGGCTTTTTCTACCTGTTCACTCTCTGGTATCTCTTGGCAATTCAGACAGAACTCTTTCCTCTGCCAACAAAATATCTTCCCCTTAAGAGCAGGAAGTTTTATCATTTGGATCATAAGGTCTTGGCCTTTTACGTGGTTAATGCAAAGAGTATGTAATGAGCTGGCTATTTGCTGTGCCCTTTGTTGGCTCAACAAGAATCTGCTATTGCTAAATAGTAATAGTTACTCTTTGAGCTCATGCCTGCAGACATGTATTAAAGGTATCAGGTTCAGCCACAACTGTTTATCCAGGAACCAAGTTGTTACTAAATGGTGGCTCCCGCAGATTTAAATCCTAATCTCCTGAACTCTGTCTTTCTGTAGGAGCCTCATAAACTCTGGGGCAACAGGACTAAAGCACAAGCATCCACTGTTTATCGTCTACAGGGAAATTCCTGCAGGGACAGGACACTTCAGATAGCCTTTTACATTATACATACATGGTGATCAAAGAGCTGACAACAATCATATCCTGTACAGCAATGAAAATGCTTTTTATGTTGGCAGATGAAGCAGCTAAGGGCAGTACTTATTGACATGTATACCTCAGATCAAAAATTAAAGTAAGCCATACAAAATTGCTTTACTGCTCCTGTAGTAAGAGGAGCAGTAAAAGACTCTTGTCTTTTAGGCAGAATGCCTATTTTTTGTTATGTTTCCCTTTTTCTGTATTTGTCCACGGTTCTTTTTAAAGCAACGACGCAACCACCATTGCACATGTCCAGCAACTGGTGGGGGTTCTGGCCAATGCAAATATGCCAGCAGCTATCAGCATAAGGAACCCGTATTTTGACACGCTCAAGTGCAGATCCCACCACACCTTTGTGAAAATTTACCACTCAAAGTGATTTTACAATTCTGACCAGTGAAGCTGGGAAGTAGTTACTGCTTGTGGGATTTCTCAAGTATTTCAATTCTTCATGCTGAATAGCAAGGATCTTCCACAGTCTGTCATGAATAAATGGGTATGAAATGGCATCAAATTTCTCTGTTATCCATATCAAAGTTGGTGCTTCACACTCCCTAAAAAGGGATTTTTTTTTAATCATATCTAGCACATTTATTTAAAACTGGAGAAAACAGTTCTCTGTTCACCAAATTCTGTAGAATCCATAGAAAGCATCCTATCAAAGGGTATGTAGGTCACATCCAGTCAAAACAGTCATTCTCCACATCATACCCACTGTGATATGAGTTACAGTAATACTTTTTTTCTTGTACAGACAATGAATTCGAAGAACTTATAATATTTCATAAGCTGACTTCTGAAATGGGACAATCTAAAATAAAGCCACAAACAACTGACCACAAGTCTTCCAGACACAGTGGACTCCAGAGCAAAGTTATTGCTTCCAAAACCAGATAATCCAGTGAAATTAAATTGATTGTTTGATGGATCAACATCAATATCTTTACAGTAATTTCTAAGATCAAGAAGAGATGTCCCAGCAGTCGTATTTTCATTTGCCTCTTTCCTGTTTAAAACAAACACATTTCCCATCAGATCAACTTATATGTCTCCTCTTGAACTTTTCATACATTACATGCCAAAACATTGACTTCCATTTATTTTCTAAGTTAAATCCTAGACCTAAATAGGCAACAGTTGGTGAAGCAACCCAGCATCTGATCCATACACTGTGGTATGGAACTCAGCTAAACTTCAGAAGCTGCCTTAATGTTCAATGATCTTAATGTTCAAGATTAGTTAACTAATAATTACTATTTTAAAACATCTTTACAACATTCATTTCTTCAGTATGTTATAATGTTCTCCTGATGACAAGCTTGTTCTTTTCTCCTTAACTAATAGCTGGACCATTCTGCTGTTTTGTGAAACTAGCATTTCTGGCCCTGCTGTTGACAGTGAGGGTCCCTGTGATGCACATAATGGAACTGGGGGTGGAAGGTGTCAATTTAATTTTTTTTAATCAAGATAATTAAATAAAAAAAAAGAAGAACCAACTGAAATACCATTAAGCCCTGATTTCGTTCCCTTGTGCAATCCCTGTAAGACTAGTTCTTTATTTGATGGCATTTTTTCCCTGACGATTTTTGCCTCTTTCAGATCAAAATTTAAGCTCACTAGATAACGAAGAGACTGTTGTGTTATTGTCATGGATGTTGTAACTAAGCAGCGCTCTGAAGAATTGGATTCTCTTCCTGCCAGTACGTAAAACTATGTGATTTAAATGCAAGACATTTCTATTAGATAGCAAGCAAGCAATTTAAACAGATACCCACTAACTGGGTATTCCTCATTGCATAGGTTCTTGGCCTGAGATGCTGGATTTTTATCTGCAGGACTGTCAAACTACCCTAAGTGCACCTGAAGAACTGAACTATGCAATGCGGTGTACCCTGAAAGATCAGAGCCCAGGCACATCAAACACTTCAGATGGACAATTTTGACTTCAGTCTTTCTATGACACACTTCATCTGTAAAATGGAGTTAATGTTATGTCCTCATCTGCAAATATAAACTACCTGATCATCACAAAGGTCTCAGAGCATTCACAGCCATAGAAAAGTCCATGGCTAAGTTACTCTGCACAGAGGACACCTATAACAAGAGGTGATCTGGGCTCTGAAGACCTTACAGATTGCATTAGACAAAAACCATGCAGGTCACCAGGGAGAGATTTAGAAGAGAAGATCAGGAAGTTTAAAATAAAACTCCAGAACTGACTGGGAAGCTTTCCCTGGTGAATGATTCCCCACAGTTTAGCATAAAATAAGAGAGGAGGAGCCTATATCTGCATGGGTTAGAAAAGTAACTAACACATGGCTCTGATATCCTAAGGGTTTAGGTATCTGAAAGAAAGATAAATAAAGTATCTGACTATACACAGATATGTTTAGTACAAATTTCCAGTTTGAACATGCCAGGAAATTGAGTTTTGTGCCCTAAGACACTCACAGTGAACACTAATCTTTAAAGGCTTAAAGATAAATGTCCATTTGAACCTCTAGCTGTAGTAGGTCTGGGGACCCTAAATGATGTGTCCTAGACTGCACACTGGTCTGGGGGCAACAAGGCAGCACTAAGAAGGCAATGAAGAGACTCAGTACCTGAAGGTAGAAGGATTGCATTCTGGTGGGTTGTCATTGATATCGTCAATAATGATTGTGATCTCCATTTTGCTGGTGTGACCGCCGCTGGGACTGTCCTCCACCCAGACTATCACTGAAATGTTAGAATGGAGCTGCAGTGGAAGGGCATCTCGGTCGATTCTCCCAGTCACCTGCAGCACTCCAGTCGCTGGGCAGAAAGCAGCCAGAAGTTAGATGCTCACCATGGAGGAAAGTAACAAACACTCACGGTGTACGTGCAAGAGGACAGGGCACCTCAGCAGACAGGTAGCAGAATAAAAAGTATTCTGTTCTGTGCAAATCGTGGCTGGTTTAGTTATTTTTTAAAATGATACAAAATGGCTCTGAAAGTTCTGTGTAAGACTTCAATGGATAGATACCCATTGCTCAGAAATACGCCATAGGTGGCCTCAGCAGAGGGTTTGGAAAACCCTCCCAAAGAGCTAGTGCAAGTCAGAGTTGAGTGCACTCACAGAGCATCAAGGACAACGAGCTGCTAATGCCTGTGCTGTCGTTGCTCTCTAGCTAGTAAGACCACTTCGCTTTCTACTGTTATCAGTCAAGCATCCTTCAGCACCTCTAAATCTACTCACACATCAACAGAGCTGCTCTTAGCTGTGACAGATTGCACCAAGTGCTCCGCTCAGCCATTCACTTAATACTTTTTTTCACTTCTGTTAGCCTCTGTTCAAAAAGAGAAGGTTTTTGTGGCAGAGCACAGTACTATTCCCAGAGCACAAAGGAGGTAAAGGAACAGTGTATATATCCTCTGCCTTTTGGAGTGTAATTGAGGGGGAGGGTGGCAATACCTGGCCGAAGGACATAGGGAATCCAAAGCATTTAAGGATCATCCTTGATGCCCCACAGTGCTGTGTTGTGTGGCACCTCTTACAGCTGTGATAAGCAGTTCTAAAGCAATAGCAGACAAGGAGCAAAGCAGTCACTGAACGCCAGCTCTGGAGCAAAAACCTCAGGGCACTGGTGTATGGACCCCAGAGAGCACAGGAAGACAGGACCAGCATGAGAGAGAGGACACTTTCGGATGGCCTTGCCTGAGGAGGGTCATGAATTGAGCAATGAAGCTGAGGTGCAGATTTGCTGTGCACTTCAATGCTAGAGCAGATTTCAGGCAGGAGGGAGGGCATTATGGTCTAACTGTGTGCAGCTGTTTCAAGAGCCCCAGAAGGGTCACTGCAGTCTTCAGAGATTAAACAGAAGGCAGCTAATCTTACTTCCACCCAAGGGACCCTCCAGACATAAGTCAATATTTGCCAATAAGTCACCTTTAGCCTACTTTCTTCAAGATATCTTACTGAATCTTGGTCAGCTGACTGAAGAATTTTACCCTAATAACATACTGAGCATTTCTTATTTCTAGGGGTAACCGCAGAATAAAGTCAGTCAATTTAAAACTAAGGCAAAAACATTTTCTCCAAAGTAGCCCCTCCTTTTTTTGGGTGTCAGAAGGCACTTTTTTGTTTGTCTTACATGGATTTATGGAGAAATATCTGCCAGGAGACTGGATGCTGTAGAAAAGTCTGCTGGGAGCGTCTCCATCATCAGGATCTTTAGCTGTTACATTGGCAACAATGGTGCCTGGGCTTTGCTCCTCTGGAATCCTGTAGATTCTTTGTTTTCTACAAGATAAAACAAAATTCAGCAAAGTGCACATCTGTGTTTGAAAGGGCAGCTGATCACAGACTTAGCTGAGCAGCCAACTGTAGCAGCAGAGCCACGGCCACGCTGGGCTCAGGGATGGGTATTTGCACGTCAGGGTAAATATCCCAGTCACTGGTTCTGCCAGCTGGACATGTAGCAATAGCTGAACTGGCATGTGGTCATAAAGCATGATGTAGCCACACAAGTAAGTGTCCTTCCCCTGCAACTTTTTCACAGTAAAAACAATTTGACTTTCACAAAATCATGGAAGCTGAAGATGGAAGGGGCTATTAAGTCATGCAGTCCATCTCCCTATGGAGCCACCAGCTTGTAAAGCCACTTGATTTAATTCCTTCATTTTGCAAGAGAAAAGCAAAACTAGAAGCAGTAATGTAATTAATCATCTTTTGGAATGAATGCTGGAGGCTTTTTGGGGACAACAGTATTACTAAAAAGCTGAGTTGCCCCTGCAGTAGGTGGAGGCAGGGAAGAGCACTCTTGTGGGTGCCCACCAGACGAACACGCTCCAAACTCCCAGCAACATCTGTCTGTCTGATTCATTTTACATCGAGAAAATGGTTCTTTGCTGCTGCTCTTTGGTATGCCACTGCTCCCAAATTTCCCATGAATTAAGTGAGTTTTATAGCTCAGATATAGTCTGGCAGGCAGTTGTGCAGGATTGCTTATAATGGTTGCAGTTGCATGTTCACATGGGTACTCAGGTATGCAATTATGGTACTTGAACCACATACAAAATCAGGCATGGACAAGCACACAAAAACTGTGCAAGGAATTTATGAAGGCTGACTTATTCTACTGAAACACATGCAAATACCCAAACATCTACTGCTTCTAGAAATCAAAGGGAGTTGATGGTGCTCAAGAGTTCAGAAAAGCATTAGCTGTATGTTTCAAGACTGAATCCTTTTTGAACATTTTAAGCTTCCTATGCCACCACTTAGTTAATTGACTAGTCTATAGTTCCCAGTATAGGAAAGCATGAGCTCTTTGTTGTCCTCTGAAAACCATCATCATGGGGCACTGAGCAACTGGAGCAGAGAATTGCAGAGACAGAACAGAAGATCCCATGCCTCCAGGTTTCCACTTGCAATTTTAAAAATGGTTAAGAAGACACAGTGTCTTCAACTATTTTGTCAGCTCATATGAAAAGAGGAAAGCATACAAGAGAGAAATCACATAGTGTTTTCCCAGTAAAAACACCTATCTTACAGCCAGAATAAACAAGAAGTTTGTGAAGGCTGTGGAGTCAGTGTATTTATTAAGTTTCTATCTCACTCTTGGCATTGGATCTCTTCCTTCCTTGTTCTCCTCTTGCTTCCAGAGTCACTCAGAAACAAAACAAATAGCAACAGATCTCCTTCACTGCTACCAAAAATGCCACCCCAAAATGCCTCTCTGATCACTGGGGAATATGGGAAGGACAGCTCTAACTGGTTTTGGCTCAAAGTACAGAACTCCATATGCCCACAGGGACCACAACTCCAACCTCTCTGTGGACAGCAAACTCACCACAGCTCCACCTTAGCAGCCCTACCAGCCCCCCTGCGCGGGCCATTCTCCGGTCCCTACCAGCTCTCTTGGGAAGAAATGGGATGTTTTCAGCCACATCCCCATAGCACCGAGTACTAGTACAGCTGGGGGGGAGTTGGGGCCACTTCCTACACAGCTACATCTGGGCTGTGTCCTGTTGTCCATCTGTCTGCCACCTGCCAGTGGCTTTTTACAGGATGGTTTCAAGCAGACCTTTTAGACACTGCAATGTAATTGCAAAGGAAGCATATGTTTGTTTTCTTGTCTTCTCCTTTGTTTTCCTGGCTCCACAAGCTTTCCATTGATTTTAACAGCCAGAATTTCAAAAGGCTGAGTGCCAATGCAGTGTTGTGAACACCAAAACCAGATGTGCTTGCATATACTATGGGAACAATTTAAAAAACCCTTTGAAACTCTGTTCTTGACAGCTTTGATCGGGAGAAAATAAAGGTTTGCTAACTCGTCAAGTTTCCCCAGCTCCCATCTCAGCACTGATTATTACAGTGTCGGAAAGTACGTAGCCCCAGCATGCAGCTCACATTTTAGCAGGGGAGACGCCATACATGTGCATACTGAGGGCAGCTCACCAAGTCTAATTTAATCTAAAGTTCTTTACAAACTGAGCTGCTCTTTTTGGTCTGTAGCGTCAATCTAAAAGGGAGAAGATTCAAACGAACACCAGGCCTTATTTGTGCCATATAAGAACTGAGTCTTAGACCTTAGGTGTTACAGATGCTCAAGTCACTGCAGCTTTCACTAATTCAAACAAGTAGATAAATATTTAAAAGAGCTCCTTTAGCATTCCAGACATAAGAATAAATAAACAGAAATGGCAACATTTGGAGGAAATAATCAATCTAGAACACAATGTGCAAACGCTGGCACTGGGAAGAGGATTCCTCCTGCTTGTAGCAGTACCGTAACGTGGAGCGAGCTGTTAACCTTATTGATTATTGCAGACGTGAAGTTCAAGTATTAAATAAGTGGCAAGAAAAAAAAATCCATGTCTGTTTCTAACATTTCATTCTTCTGCTTCTTCAGATTCTCCACCCCTTTACCCAGCAAGGTCCAGATCCTTGGCCCCAGCCCAGGAGCCGTGCATTGCTCCGGCTCCACAAAGCACCCAGAAGATCGCTCCGAACAAGGGGCTGGAAACCTCTTGGCATGGCCCAGGTGCTACATTGTCTTCTCCTTTGCACAGATGGCATCAGGGCAGCCATCATAAATATTCTCAGTAAGGACCTTGTAGAGATTCAGGATCAGGAGACATAAAGAGAGCGTCTTGAATCCAATCAGTGTCTCATGCAAGTGGCAAAGATAAATCAACAACAAAATCAGATCGACTGTAATAATTGTCAAGCTCCTGCTTCACAAACAATCGTCCATTGTGCTTTCCACTGCAAAAGAGCCTGCTGGTGGCATCTGTATATTCTTTCCCATTTTTCCAAATTTTCAACAATATTCCTGATTCCAACTAAAACTCCATTAGTCCTCAAAAGCTATTTCTGACTTGTGTATTATGACACAATTTCCTGCTTATGACACAGTAAGAGACAACAATGTTTCAAAGATCACCAGGATTGTTTACAAGTGTAAGTGTCTGGGAAGAAGAGGAGGACAGATCAAAAGTGAGACCTTTTTATGTCTAGACATTTCTGCATGAATAAACATCATTATGTTGAAATGCACATCTGCATGAAGGGTAAATTCTATATGATTGTATTCACACAGGGTAAAATTCATCTCCTTGTCTGAACTTGTCCAAAGGTCTTTGCATAGCTTTAACCTCTCTAAATGCTAACAAGTACAACAGGCTTGTTTGGCTGTTAGCATGAAGGCAGAGCCTGGAAAACTTGAAACTGTTAAGAATATAAATAAGAATAGAAGAGGGAAATGAGGGCAAAGCTGTCCAGTAAAAGAACAGGAATCATAACAAAATGAAAATACTGTTTTCAGTAGTACTTTGTTGTTATATTTGTGTACCCTTATGTTACACCCTCTCATTGGTGCCAAAGCAGTAAAGCTGGGAAACCATCTACATTTTGAGTACAACAGAAGTTTTTCACTCACGTGGTAAAGTAAGGTCTTTCATCATTGATGTTAATTATATTTATATTCACTGTTTTGGTTGAGTTGAGTCCGTCTGGGTCTGTCACTGTTACATTTAAAAAGTAACTGTTAAATAAGAAAACAAAACAAGAATCAGTTTGTGGCTATGTAGGAAAACATTTCTCTGTCTGCTGTAAGCTAAAAGACCATGTGAATAAAATACATTCTCACCTATGTGGATCTTTCTCATAATCAAATTCTTTTGTGGAAAAAATGGCTCCGCTTTCCAAGACCAAGAATGGCACTGGTGCAGGGAGCAGTGAATACTGAAATGAAGAGAGCAAGAAATTAGTCTTTGTGTCTTTAAACATCCCTCCTTGCCTTGTAAAATGGGCCAAGTTATAGTACAGTATTTGCCTCAAAACTTTGCGTATTGAAACATGCTGACATACAGATGCCAGCACAAGCCCTGATCATCTGAGCTGAAGCAGCTCAAACTTGGTCATACGTGCTTTGCTTGACAGCCAGTGGTCACAGACACAGAATTACATTGAAGCCCACACTGTTCTCTACCTCTGTGAACTCCAGCTCTGCAATGGGAATTTAACATAGAGGCCAGCCAGCAGAGCCACAGCGCGGTAGGCAAAAATCAGCTTTGTGGTGGCAGCAGAGTATATGCACAAAGGAGAAGGGAGAGAAGGGGTGAGGCTGGATTTGGGGAGCATAAGACACGCCGTGCAGGCGGCAATGAAGTTTAGGGGTCCAGACAATGGGAGAGGCCAAGGAGGGGAGAGTGGACTTTCACGGAGTATGTGAGGGTGTGAGGCTGAAAGGTGTTCACCACAGCTTGGTGTTAACGGAGCTGTTCAGCGGTGGCATGTAGCAGCAGCCGCTCTGTGCATTGCACAACAGAAATGGGTACCGCACCAGTGCACGGGTGCGGGAGGGAGCTGAGCACCCTGACACCCTACACAGTAGGGAGAAAGGCAGCACCCTGATCCCCATGGCTGCGGGGTAGCTACCATACACCCACCACGTCCTCCCTGCTATTGTCCACGTGCCTCTGCCAGGCCATCACCCATAAGCCCTCAAGGACATTTCCTTTGCTAGTGGAGGTGTTAATAATGCTCATAAAGTCTGAAGTATGCAACATCAGAGGGTCATGCACCGTACAAGTAATCTGCAAAATCCACTGAGAAGATATGTCCAGGGGATGCAACTGCTCTCATGTTACCTTTTGGAAAAAAACAGGAGGTACAGAGAGCTGAGGGAAAAAACTTGCCTCCTGCAGTGATAGATTTAATTGAAATTACGTTAAAAAAAAGCAGCTAGGTGATCACAGTTCTTTTAACAATTTTTTTGCCAATTTTTTTTAGACCTTTCTAAATTCCCTCTCCGGATTATTATTTTACCTGTCATCCAGCATTTCTATTATGCCTGAGCTTTGTCAGGGGTTAGAAGGCGTGTGGAACTCACTGCCGTTGCTTTCAGAAACAAAGCAGAGCTAAACCCCAGACCTCTGCTTCCCTCCTCACCAGCTCGGGTTTGGTGGGTTGACTGGGCAAAGCCTGAGGACAGACTTCAAGGTAAGCACTCTCCTGAATAATGCTACACATTGAAGTAGTGTCTTCAGGTTCAGTTCTTGAATGTGCTGTCTTTTATAAAGCCAAAGCCAATAAAGCAAAGCTATAACACAATTCTTAGGTAAGTGCAGTTACTTTTCCCCTGTCTGCAAACAAACTTATCACTTTCCAGAAATTTTTGCTGATACCAAGAGTATTTTCAGATCAGCTAACACATTTTCTTAACTGAAGGTCAGAGTTTGCCCTGGGATTGTCAAAAAGCTGAGATTCAGTTGCCTCGTAAGCGATTTCCTTACTGTCTCATTTAAAAAAAAAAAAGACACAATTTCTACTGTTTCTCTGATTAACTATATCAAACTCTGCCTTCAATATCCCTTAATTTTGGAGGGCTGAGAACTCATAATACAATTTTTGCCCAAACATTGAGGCTGGGTTTTCTTAGTTTATTGTTGAAAATGCTTCTTTTTTCCTGACTAAACCTTTTCCTGTGTTCCTGCTAGGGAAGGAAGTTGTTGAAAGATGCTGGCAATCAGCATTTCAGATACAGTGGATTATATCACCTCTGGGTTTTTTTCTTTAGTACAACTTACTTTGAGTTCAGCATTTTCAGGATCAGCTGCATCAACTTGGTAAATGCATTCCGGAGGTGTTCCTTCCAAGACATAGATTGTTACAGCTGCATGGATATAAGTGCACTCTGTTAATTGGGTAAGAATAAAGGACACGGCAGCAAATGTATGGATACACTGAAGCTGTCCTGACCTATTACTGCCTGCTGCATCTTCTCACTTCACAAGTGTAATTCCAAAATCATCACAAAGAGCACAAACACTCAAAAGATAAAAAGAAACCAATTGCATATCTGTAAACAGGCAACCGTCACTGTGAGTTGCAACATGAATTGTGCCTTCGGGAGAAAGAATGATCTTTACGTATGGCCTGTCTTGAGCTGCTCACAGGGTATGGAGTAAAATGATGCATTTGGGCTACCCCTGTGTCTGTCTTTACTATGCAGATGGGGAGAAAGTAGCCCTGTGCTAGGTCCTCATCACCATCCCCTCCCTGTCCACCTCCTGTCCCCTGCCAGGAGAGCTCAGAGCCTTTCCTCTTAATTTCTGCTTTTCCTTTACACCTGCAAGGTAAATAAATAGTGGACGGTCTGCACTGACTTAAATTTTTGCCTTATTAAGGGTGCTAATTCAGTGCAAGGTGTATTTCTTTCCATGTCGAGAATTCTCACAGCTGGGCCATCCCGTACTGGGCCACTGGCAACAGACTTAGCTCTCCGTGGGTGTAGTGATTAACAGAACAACAGATCTTTAGATCACATTATTTGCTTTATGCCCTTTTATGTCTGCTGGACCTGCTGTTTCTGGACTATTAATTTCCACTGTGACCCCTGCTGACTGCTGCTTCTCATCAGAGCAGTGGGAATCCCGGAGCAGCGTAATGAGTTGTTCCCAGAGGACAACAATATGAATATAAAGCTTAATGAGAGGGAGATGCTTTTCCATAACCAGTGAATGTGCAATTAGTGTCTAATTGTTGCTGGTACTGTTAACTAAAGCCACACAGTTAGATAGATCAGACATCTGTGCTCACCAATTTATGGCAGCTCTAGCTGAGAGTTAAGCTGGTGCACTTATTTGTAACAAGCTCCCACGTAGAGTGTGTTTCACGCTGTGCCAGTCCCCTGAAGTGTCACATTTAATTATTATTAGATTCCAGCAGCACCCATGATATGCAAGGCAGCAGCTATACTGAGAAGATAACACAGCCTCTTCCCTAGGGGAAGCTAATTTGCTTTACAAACTAAGTATTGTATGGAAGCAGGAACGTCAACGTGCTTTGAAGGCATTAGTGAAGTGGGCTGGATTTGAGCATTTGAGTGGGCCTGGGCTGGACCCGTCTGGGCAGACAAGCCCTGCCCTCTGCAGCAGGCAGAAGTCGAGGCTGCAGCCACACTGTGCCGCTGACCGCTCCAAGGGCTGCGAGTCGCAGCCTACGTAATGCTGCTGCTAGTCCAGGTCTTGGCGGGGTTCAGCAGCCAGCTCCCAATACCTACCATGAACAGATCACAGTTTGATATTTTCAGATTAAAAAAAAGAAATCGAATATTGAATTACTGAATGCTCTTCCATACAGTGCTGTTAGAATATCAAGACTTCAAACAGGCTCTCGGTACCTCATGAAATAATAAAAGCATATCTTTACACACTACCTGAACTGTTCTGCCTGCGTGTGAACACATAATAAATACATCGCTATACTCTGTTGCCTCATGGTACAGTTTTTCCAGGTTTCTCTCATTAGTAAATAAACAAGACAAGATTGCTCAGAGAGTAAGACAATTACTTCCTGTCCTTTTTATCGATGGCGTTGTCACTCGTATTAGGTACTGCATGGCATGCAAAGCCTGCACTGACAGCCGGGGTCCCGACACTCCAGCCTCATTTCTAAGGCTGCTGCAAACTCCTCCCTGTTGCACCTTTGCCAGTGGTCTGAAAGTAAACCTGGTCAAGGCCATCTGCCCCATGAAGGAGACAGGACTCTTTGGCTCTTTCCATTTGCACCACCGTAGATCACAACCTCTGAGATCTCACTCTTCAAACTGATTTTCCACTTAATTTCTCATGTGCAGGTGCAAATGCAATATGCAGGTGTAAAACATTGGCAGAGCAATGTTTTTATCATTTTCCCTCACAAATCCTTGCACATACACAATATACACTAATTTACATTTATCTTGCTTCTCCAAATCAGTCCAGTTTTCAACAAACTACTGAAACATGTACCTATACTCAATGGTTATATCCTCACCAAACTTCAAGTTTCTAATACATACCTCCAAGTAGGTATTAATCTCATGAAAAAAAGAACATATATATTTATTGGTATAAACCCCCTTTTTTTTCTTATAATTTTTCAGGTGCTTCAAAATGGTTAAATCATTTTTGGTTAAAGCCTCAAGAAAACTAAAAGGGCATTTCCAGAGATGAAGCATACCTGGTGAAGGGTCTAGAGCACAAGTCTTATGAGGAGCAGCTGAGACACCTGGGGTTGTTTAGCCTGGAGAAGAGGAGGCTGAGGGGAGACCTTATCGCCCTCTACAACTACCTCAAAGGAAGTTGTAGCGAGGTGGGTGTTGGTCTCTTCTCCCAAGTAACAAGCGATAGGACGAGAGGAAATGGCCTCAAGTTGTGTCAGGGGAGGTTTAGATTGGATATTAGGAAAAACTTCTTCACTGAAAGGGTTGTCAAGCACTGGAACAGGCTACCCAGGGAAGTGGTCGAGTCACCATCCCTGGAGGTATTTAAAAGACAGGTAGACGAGGCGCTTAGTGACATGGTTTAGTAGTGGACAGTAGTCGACATGGTTGGACTCGATGATCTTAAAGGTCTTTTCCAACCAAATGATTCTATGATTCTGTGATTCTAAATATTTGTATAAAATAAAGCTCTGATAAAAACAGTGTCCTCTCTCTCCCTTGTTTTCCTAAAGAAAAATGCTTAGACCACTTTAGCTACAGGCACTGTATGCAGCTATAGGTTTGGTTTTTTTTAATCTGATGTCACCTTTTCAAGTATTGTTCTTTTCAAATACTACCACTATCTTACTTTGGATTGCCATATTTCCTCGAAATACAGGACGTTCATTTTTATCTGTTATTCGGACAGTCAGTGTGTTAAGGTCGGTTCTCCCAGATGTGTCTTCAACAAAAATCTGTAAATCAAAGCTCCTTGGCATAGTTTCATAATCTAGGACAGGGTTTCCAGTAGTAATAACCTGAAAAGGAAAAATTATTATTAGCACATGATGCAAGAGATACAAGTTATAGCCTATACGAGTAAATACAAGTAAAGGGACACTTTCATCAGTAAGCAGTGAGTATTTTAGATCATCTTCTACTTGCTGCCACATTTCTTGTCAGTGACAGAAATGTGAGCAAAATGGAGTGGAAAGACCAAAATGTTGTGGCTTCATGGAGCAACTCAAGGACCTCTTGTGTGAGGGACAGTTTGAGGAGGAGAAAGCCTGGAATGAGCTCTCCTGCCTCACAGGCAATGCTTTGCCTTCAAAACCAAAACTACATCTTGCAGGTACTTGTCTGTGCCAAGTCCTCACCTTTCCACACCAAGCTCCAGGAGTAGTCGAGGTGTGATAAGACTGAAAACTGGGAAGAAGCCCTGCAAGACACAAGGGCAGCTTCACTATTTCTGTGAGTCAGGAGCAGGAGGTGTAAGACCTTTTACTTGCACTAAGGAGTGTGGGGGCAGGAGACTGTATAGCTAGCAGGTACCAGCACCTTCCCTGTATAAGCTGCGTCTGGGAGAAGACTTGCAGGAAACCAAAGAAAGGGGGAGCTGCATGAGTGCACTGTATGAGAGAAGGACCAGAACTGTTTGGTGAAAATGTTGAACTAATTAAAAAATAACATAGGCCTTAAGTTTTGTAAGATTGGTAAGGCAAATGTTTGCTTTGGGTTTTTTTTTTTAAAGACTTCCAGCTCTGCACATCACCTCGTAACACAGAAGATGTACAGGCACAAGACTGACATTCCATGAATAAATCTTAAATACATTAATTTTATATTTAAGATGAGTCCAGAGCAACAGCAGGATGCTGAAAGTTGTATGCCATGATAGTCACTGTTGAAACTAATAAAGAAACAAGAACTTTCCTTTCTTGGACAAGAAAGGAAAAGGTGGCTGTTAAATTTGCTGTGTAGCTAAAACACTCTGAAGCTTGAACACCAGTAGCAGGGGTGCTGTAGGACTGGAGAAGGAGAAGAATTGTCACACACTAATGTGTGTGTGACAAGGACCGTGTCAGTGTATTCACAATACTGCAGAGTGGAGGAGCCTGGAGAGGATGCAGGAGAACAATGAAATAAATCCTTGATTTTACATGAGATGCCGTGGCCAGAGGACAAATGCAAAAGTGATGTCAGCACAATTAGAAGACAGAAGACAAAATAGAGCCAATTAACAGACAGTTGGAGGAGAGTGAACGGAAGCACAAACGTTTTATGCCTTCTGGTATGTAAAACAGCTGCTCTCTGGAACCTTGTGGATCTTTTTGTTACAACACTGCAGGAGAAAATAACTGTGTCCCGGATGGTCTCCTTCTCTTCTATATTGTGCAAATAGAAGTTTCCCATAAAAGTGATGCTAACTCAGAAAAAGCATTCTACAAAAGCTTGTAACACCAATGGGAAGGTTTCTCTCCAAAATGAATGTTTGCTGGAGATCTAAATACACTAAAGAGATGCAATGAATTCAGAATGAGAAACTGTCCAATTCTAAGCAGAAATTATGTGCTCTGGGGATTACCCCTCCAGTTCACAGCCAAGTATTTTCATTGGTGGTGTAACTACAGCCAGACTGCCTAAATACACATCTTCCACCCTCCTTCATAGCAACCTTGCAAGTGAAGATGTGAATCTAGATGGTCTCTTCATAGGTTGCTTTTGAGAACAGCTTGCTACTGGGGTAGGCTGTGAGCCACAGTTCACCTCTTCTCCAGGTAGGAGCAATGCTTGCTGATAAAGGCAGTACTGTACACACTTGGAAGTAGCTGCAGATTTCGTGAAAGGGGGTCTAGAGACACCCCATAACTGTCTACCCCTCATTCCACCTGAGAATTTCACTGCTTCCTGCTTCCCCCTTCACTCCCGGGATGCAGAGGGAGCATCACTAACAGCATCTAGGTAGTTTCAGGCACCAGTATGTTCTCATGCATTCAACACATCTTCTGCCCATAGGATTCTTCAAACAAGAGTAAGGCGAGGAGGAATGGGCAGGGCTCAGATCTCAGAAACTGACTTTCTCAGAAATCTCAAAACATATCCAGAAATGTGGTATTGCCTTGGCTTGCTGCAACAAGAGTAAATGTTCGTAAATACAGAAGAGCCTGTGCTAACAGGTACTTAGCTAATCGGCAAACCCCATAATTCATACATGAAACACTTTTTCTATATCTTAGCAAATATTTAATGGTAGCACTAAGGTATCTCATTTTGGATCACATTACTTTTGCAAAATATTGTACCAATCTGCTACAAGATAGAATAAATAATTAAAAGTAGCAATGCTCATCAAATAAATGAACTAAGGACACTCGTGTATTTATCCTTGACTTATGAGTTGTAATTAGCACTCAGCTTTTTGCAGAATTCACAGAATCACAGAATCACAGAATCATTAAGGTTGGAAAAGACCTCTAAGATCATTTAGTCCAACCGTCAACCCAACACCACCATGCCTACTAAACCATGTCCCAAAGTGCCATGCCTACACGTTTTTTGAACACCTCCAAGGATGGTGACTCCACCACCTCTCTGGGCAACCTGTTCCAATGTCTGGCCACTCTTTCAGTAAAGAAATTTTTCCTAATATCCAATCTAAACCTCCCCTGACACAACTTGAGGCCATCGCCTCTCGTCCTATTGCTTGTTACTTGGGAGAAGAGACCAACACCCACCTCACCACAACCTCCTTTCAGGTAGTTGTAGAGAGCGATAAGGTTTCCCCTTCATATGTAGCTTGCTTTATAATTCTCTCAATACTGATATTCACTGGCCCAACCTCTTTGTTTCAGTGCCTCGAGTGAGTTAGGAAACCCTGAAAACAACTACAGTTCAAGGAAGACATACCAAGTCC
Source organism: Balaeniceps rex (assembly GCA_013401315.1). Classification (NCBI taxonomy): domain Eukaryota; kingdom Metazoa; phylum Chordata; class Aves; order Pelecaniformes; family Balaenicipitidae; genus Balaeniceps; species Balaeniceps rex. Next base: position 90,959 of record VYZW01013467.1, read on the forward strand.
TCACAGCCCATTCTGGTAATGGGGCTGTGGTATGAAATAGATACAAACCAGCACTTTGGAAGACAGAGTCTCCAGCCTGTACCTTCCTTGGCTGTTCATTTTCACCCTTGTGTCACTCTCTGCACTGTGCTAGAACAAGAATTTCTCCATCACCCTTGCCATGAAAAAAATCAAGGAGAGACTTTTTATCTATTTTCAGGGTTATTTTTTCTCCAGATTCATTTGTCAGCCCCACTCAACAAGCAGCAACATAAAATGCTTGTGCTGCACAGCATAGAGATGGAATGGGACAGAAAGAAGCAGGTATAAAAAAGGGCAGAAGCAGAAGGGATATTTGCAGCAGAAGGGATAGCTTTAATTCAAAATGCCAAAATACAGCCTAGGAAGGGAGTCCCCCATTATGAATTCTCTGTCAGCAAAGCCAGCTTAAGGGACGTATCCATTTTCATCTGCCTGTTACATCCCCTCAGCTGAGCCAGTTCAGGTTGTTTGTGCAGCCTCATCCTATGCTTCACAGGTGAAAGAGGGCTTTTTTTGAGAGTTTTTTTGACCATTTCACTGATCTGGCTGTGGAGCAGCTAAAGAACCAGCAGAAGTGGCACAACTGAGCTTTGTACTCTGCCGGGAGGCAGGAGCATGGGAACACAAGCAGCTCCCCCAGGCAGGCTGGATCAATGAGCCGCAACTGCCTGGCATCACAGTCTTACTTTCCCCAAATTTTCTCCCAGAAACATAAGCAAAGAGAACAAGAAAAGAGCCCTTGTATCAGTTCTGTGAAAACCTGAACTTCCTGGGAAACACCCAGAAAAATATATTCAAATTAACTTGTAAGTCTCTACTCAGTGTCTACCCATATCTTTTAAAGACACACTTCAGTGTCACTGTTCAGGCTCAGACGTGCAAGCGAGTTACAATGGGATGACAAGTTATCATGCGTCTGAACAGTCATTGCCAGTGACAAATGTTAGCTGATACTTGCTAATTTATCCAGCAATGAATATTACCCTGAAGTAATAGAAATTGCTTTGCATTTGCCATAGGACAAGAGCACGCAATAGATAGAAATAGATCACAGATGTGTGGAAGTGTGGTAACTTCTTACCTTAAGATAACTTCCTCATGTGTCACAGCCTTCGTTCAGCATTAAATATGACTTTGATCTGAGTCAGCTTTATTTTGGAAGTGAGTCAAATTCATTTTAATTCTAGGTGAGTGTGGCCAAACAGAAGCTGTGTGTGGTTTAACTAAGCCACTTTAAATTCAGGGTGACTTCATATAAATTAAGTTGAAAGACTATGGACAAATCCTCAAAAGAGAAGCAGGTCCTATATGTCCTTCTTCACCTCTTATTTTCCCCAAATCACATTTTTTCTATCACAGAATAAGTGGAATTATTGTGATAGTTGGGTTTTGCCTAGATGCAATTAAAAATTATAATCACTGTCGCTACTCATTTGTCATATCTATTATAGCATGTCCAAATACTACCAGTCTGCATCTGAAACTCTTTTCTGATTAAAAGATGAGTCACTGTGCGCTGCCAGTGCTCAGTAATCCAGGAAACATCAGCCTACATGACTGAACATTGCTCAAGCCAAATGTAAAACTCACCCTGTATTCAAGATCTCCTTTTGATTCAATATCAAAAGCCTCTGTAAGTGGATTTGAATTTACTATGGTAGGAAGTATTGCAACACCTTCAGAAGACAACGGAGAAACAGTTACATTAAAGGTATAAACTGAAACACCAGCTGCTGCGTTTTCTTCAACAGTGCTCGTTGCAGGTAAGCCCTTAAGCAACTGGGTTCTTCTTCCTGCAAGATGAAAATGAATGTAAAATTACTTCTGGGAATCTTAGGCTAGCAGGAGCACACAGCTTGTGCCAAGAGCTGCCATTAATGAGCACAAAATGGCCTGATTCTCTTTTTGCTTATGAATGGTGGTGTCGCACAGTAGTAAAACCAGTGCTAATGGCAAAATAATAAATTTTTTCTCTAATTCAGTACTATATTGTGCATCTGGAGTGGCTGATGTTAAAGTAGTGTTGTTACTGCATCGTTTGCCTTCATATATGGCTTTATACAGAAGCAACGAAACCAAACATGCTTCTATTATTTCATTTCATGCCCTGTGCTAATTGCTGTCTCTGTGCACTAATCACATCAAGAAGCACCTTGAATCACACAGGGCTGGATGCTAAAGAAACAATCTTTTTTGTGAATTATGCCATGTGCAGCGCCCATTTCCTCCATTTTCCCTCTTCTTATTCTTTCTAGCACAGCTATATGCATGCCTGGCTCGTCAGTAGTGTGAGTTAGCAACAACTTTGGGATGTTGTGCTGCTGTGTCTTCTGCTTTGAGCATGGAAGAGCAACCTCCATTCCTTGGAGGAGATGTGGGCCCACAAAAGCAGCCTATGGTTCAAAACTGCCTGGAAGCAGCACAGAGCGCTCTGGCATCCAGCAGGTTTGCGTGAGCTCCTTGTTTCTCAGTCAGACCTCTGGACTCCCCAGAACAAAATCTGTGCTTGCTCTGCTGTTTAGCTTGCGGGTTTTGTTATTTTAACAAAGGCCTGTAGTGCTTTATCTCACGAAGACTGTCTAGAAAACATAAATCAGGACATCCCTAAACTGGCAATGTACCTCAACATGAGACTATGGCAGGGCTGAATGTTGCTTGCGGGGGCTTTGCTGGCTTGTCTAAAACACTTGCCATGAAAGCTGGCTGTGTTCAGTCAAATTTCTGACATACTGTGTGCCAAGACGGAGGCAGATACTGCTCACTCAAGGGCCTGGGCAGGCTGTTCACACACCAGCAATTACTGTAGCAAAAGCTCCATGAAGTCTTTATTTTTGCTGGGCAGATGCAAGGTAAAAAGCTGCCATGGGAACTAATCTGAGGCCATTAGGGCTGCAGCATGTTTCCGCTTGGATGCTCAGGCTCAGCCTGGAGTTTGGGAACGTAATGCCAAGGGGAAATCTGTTGCTTTGCAACACCTCTGTGGTGTGGGACAGAACCATCTTCCTTTGCCCCTTCTCATGTGGCTGAGGAAGGATGGCCCACATCACCTACCAAAGAGGCACTCTGATTGCCATTCCTCCAATGGCAGCAGGCTTTTTCATCTGTTCAGCTCCAATACTTTCCAATGACATTACAAGAAGCCTTAGTGACTTTTTCCCCAAACTGTCAAAAAATCTTGTCTCCCTACATCCCTAGAAAAATTTTGGAGCATTTTAGGGGTAGCCCACATACGGCCTTTGTGTGATAGACATTGCTCCTATTACTGGCCTCTCAAATAACTGCTCCCCATAGGATCAGAGAAGACTTAGGATCCCAGTGCCTTTGCTACATGAGAAGCAAAACTAATAGCAGTAAATGAGTCCACAAGACAAAGCATGGAGTCCCATGGTCTCCCTTCTTCCCCCATCCCACCCCAGGAGGCACTTGTCCTTGCATTGTTTCCTAGAGCACTTCTTAGAGCAGCATGACTCCATCAGACACCTCCAGTTCTTCCTCTTGCAGCCTGCAAGACTCACCACATTTTGGGGAGGAGAAGGAGGGAGCACGGGGGTGTGTTGTTCAGGTAACCAGCCATACTAGGCTGTGGTGGGAGAGTTTGCCTCTGGGAAGACCTCTTCTGAGCACAGGGCCTCACTGGTAAGAGGCAGAGCTGAGGCACTTCCCCGGAGCCTCTCCACAGCTGCGTGGAGGTTCCCATGCTCCCACACTCCAGATACAGCAGGTCCATAGATCACTGATCTGGCTGGGATTACTCTGGCATTTATGGAAAAAAGGCCTTGGAGGTGCTCTGCAGGTGGGTGAGGTACAGGCTGCGATGTGGGAGACTGTGAGGTGGGAACTGCCGGTAAGAGTTAACCTGAACAGGTCAGACTGACACTCCGGTAGGACTGAGTTCAGCTGAGCTGTTACTGACTTATGTCAGTAGAAGCAGGACCCAGTGAAGGACTGAGTTTTTATCAATGTTCTTATAGATTCTGGAAAACATCATCAACAACAATTGCCCATGCAAATGAGACTGGGCTGAGACGGGCTTCTGGAGATACATTTCCATAAGTGGAGCTGAACTTTGAACATAATCTCCTGTGGACAGTACCTGATGAACCCAGTTCATTCATGGAAACCATTCATGAAATCAATGAAATAGTTTATAACATTTAGAAATGTAGAAAGAAAAGAGTTGCTATATTTATATTATCTCTAAAGATTTCATTGGCTGTTTATTCAGGATTTGTCTTTCTAAATCACAAGTTCTTACTTCTTGCTCTTTATTTTTAACTAAAATTTTTGGTACTGCATCTAAATGGCTTCTTCTTCCAATTGATTTTACAAAAGCCCTCCTTCCATATTCACAAGTCCTTGCTTACCTCCTTACTTCGGAGAACAAAACATGCCTGAAGCAATTTAATACATTATTTATCAGAATTACCAATCCCAAACATTGACAAATGCTGAGTCCAAGACAAAGCAATCATGAGACTGGCTTCAAGAAGTATATGTATATTTAAGTCTTATTTATCTGTGATTTGTTAGTCTTTACAGTGTGCCTGAGTCACACCTTCAAGCTTTTCTCTCTCCACAACCATGCAGGTTAGAAAAACACAATTTTTCAAGGAAAGCTGAGATTCACATGCAGTGTCCTGATCACAGTTTTGTGGACATCAGGAAAACCATCAAATACTGACAGATGCTGGAGGGTTGGCAGAACTCTTTCAGTTCCTTGGCAGCAAAGTGACCGTACCTGAGCAGCCAACTTACTACAAGCAACACCAAGTACTCCATGAGCCACACAGACTGCAGTCTGAAGATCTACTTTAAGTTACTAATGTGCACATACTCATATTGGCAAATCTCCCATGTTTTTACACTGCGCAAAGATAGTGATATTACCCTACTAATATTCTCCACAAGTGTTTTCCTGTTTGGTCCTGTTTCGTTGCTTGTTTTACTTCATCAAAGAGAAATGTTATCAATATCTGAAAGGAGAATACTGGAGTATTAATACTGGATATTGTTTCTTGGAGAGCTGACCTCCTTTCCCACTCCAACACTGTCACACTGAGCAGTGGCTATTGCACACAAAGTGCCTCATCCAGCAAAGTGTCTTAGCAAGGAGTCATTACCTTCTTCATTATACTGCTGTAACCACAGAGCTCAATCCATTTCAGTAGGAAAATAATTGTTACTTGATTTTTTCCATCCGTCTCTGATCCCTAAATATGTATTATAAAGCTCCCAAGAGAAAGTATAACTGCCAACAGTGTTCTAATTTTAGCAGCGTAATGAAATCATGCTCTTACCAGATACTACTCCCAGCAAAATGAGGAGAAGGAGCATGCTCTTCATCGTCTTTACAACCCTGTCCTTCACGTTCCCAGGATGCAAACTGAAGGAAGATCATGGTATGTTTTCCTTAGTTTACAGCAGCTCCACCTAAATTCTTCCTCTTTGTCATGTTGCAGAGTGAGAAATGAAACAAAGGACCTGTGTCTCTAAGGGAGTTTCTAAACACCGTCAGCTTGTTTGCTTGTCAGAGAACTGCTCCTTGCTGACACTCCATCCACAAACCTGGGCCACACTTGAGAAAACAATCATTAATAGTCCTTTCACTGCAATCATCTTGTTTATTGAAGCATTATCAAAAGAATCTAGTAAGTCCTAAATCTGGAAACACTGTGCTGCTTTCATTGCTCTGGCAAATGAGGTGCTCTCTTCACACACGAGGATCAAATACTCATTCTTTCTTACTTAAACCAAGAACCTGAAGTTTTCTCATTTCTCTGGGTAGCAGAGAATTACTCAGACCACACACACTGCATACCTGGAGGTAAGACTGCAGCATGTGTACACGATGAAGTTAGCTTTGCTGTAGCTGTCTCAGGAACAGCATGGACCACTATGCAAAGTGCTCTGGCTCCCTTAGATTAGGCATTTAGCCAGCTAGCCCACAATACACCCATGCAACTTTTTTTTTTTTTTTTAATCTAAGGGCAGTCCTAGCGTTTTTTCATGGAGCATAGTACAGAGGTGACACCAATACTAGAACTGGATGCAATATAGGTGCATCAGCACCGACTCAGAATAATTTAGGTTGGAAGGGACCTCTGGAGGTCGTCTAGTCAAACACCCTGCTCAAAGCAGGCTTAATTAGATCAGGTTGTTCAGGGATTCATCTAGCTGATTCTCAACACCTCCATGCAAACTTAACAGCTCTGCTAAGAGGTAGAATTTCGAGATTCAGGTTTAACACAGCGCTGGAGAAACCACACTGATTTGTGAGCTAAGCTAGCACCTCTAGATGGTTCTGCATGACACACTGTGGCTGTCCCAGTGAAAGCTGACAGTAGTTCAGAAAGCTCTGTCCTGTGCTCCTGTGTTTTGTGTAGTGTGAGCATGTTAATTGAACATGCTGAACATGAACAGCTAGTTTTAACACTGGGGCGGGCATTGCCTATGCTTGCTGCATGCGCACCTTAAACTACCGTACAGATGTGCCCTGGAGGATTCTGCTGATATAAATGAAACAGGAAAAGATGCATCAGTAAAACCTACTGATTGAAACGGAGCCATACCTACATATCTGATACTGGTTTAGGGAATCATAAGAAACATTCATTTGATGGTTGATCTGCATCTATTTTAAAGTGCTTCTAGGGCCTTGCCAAGTCCACATGCAGCCTGGGTTTAAAGTGAATGTGGCCACACCGTATCATCTGGGAGCACACACTTCATCAACCTGTAGTACTGAGGAAGCTAATCTTCCATTGCCCCAGGAAATGTGTGCCTAGACTTTATGTTAGTAAAAAAATATATGGAAAACCTCACCCTCAAATGACCTAGTTATGCTGATAAGATATTAATGTAAATGTATTTATATTGGCAAGAAGTCTAGCCTGTCCCTTGCCCATCCCTTCATATACATTTCCTGGGTCCACAAAGAAGCTTTAGATCTGACTGGACATCTCACAAAGATGAGGTCTCTGTGCACAGGCATGAACCAGGCTTTTACAATAAGCTTGTGATCTTTTACTAATTATCAGAACACTGTAAAACTGCTGCTAGCTTTATTCCCTCCTTTTAGTTGCAATGTATAATCTATCCCATTATACTGCTGTTTCTTTTAATCTTGAAAGAACTATAGAAACATCTGGGCTAAGTTTTAAAGTAACCAGTTTAAATTCGCTTAGTATCTAGCTGGAGTGATGGGACTGTTTTCAACCTATGCTCTGAATAGCCAAGCCTTCCCCAGAATTCAGAAGTCACAATTTTTTGTCCTTTGTTTTCTTTCTCTTACTTCTTAGGCCGGGTTTTTGGGGGTTTGGGTTGGGTTTTTTCCCTATAAATACATATTTCAACTTCTTTGTTTTGTCCTTCCTTCACCTGAGAACCTACACATATCTGCTTTCAGCAAGAGTTCCTATACATAAATCAGACTTTTCTCTGCACATCTTGTGATAAAGACATGATAGAGGGATATGGGAGACATGGATGGCAAAGGCATCTGGAATACACGTGCTTGAAATGCCAGCCTTTCCCCAGCTTCATCTGGAATTGCAATAGGTAGCTATTTCAGGTGCTATGTGAATATCCATGGAGTTGTTAATTTCAGTTTTCTCTCCAAAATACGTCTCCAGGGCTTTCAAACAGTCCCTGATAAGCCTCGTGGTTCAAGCATGTTGTGAGAAGAGACCGTAGAGGTGACCAGGGAGACGGGGGGAGAGCCAAGCATAGCACACAATGAGGGAGGAGAGCACGGAGGGCAGCTCACACGGGTGGAGCGAGTATGAGCTGAAAGGGCTCTGGCTCCTTCTTCCTTCAGTCACTGCCAGTACCTCTCAGTACCTCCCTTAGATCCCTCTTTTCTTATATTCCTCTGCTGATTGGATTTCTGTGGTTCTCTGATTCACCCTGCCAGGTTGTGAGGAATAAGGTGAAAAAACAGTCAGAGTTACAAGAGAGCCCCAAACAGGTTGAAAATCAAGTAGAAATAAGTATATGCATATCATCAAATATAGTGCTGGTTAGGAACAGATGAGTTAGGAAAAGGTGAGCAAGGCAGAAGTTCTCTGGCAAGGCTGGCAACAGTAGCTCTGCTGCTGCAGGAAGGTCAGGAATGAGATTCCTGGGAATATGAAGCAGCTAGATGAAAAGAGGTCAAGGCAGCACAAGCAAGAAGCAACCAGGGAGTTTGCAGGCAAAATAGAGGGAAGAAAAATTAATTGGAGCAGATGAAAAGGTCAAGGAATAAACTGGGGTTTTAATCATTCTTTGGTTTTCAAGATGATTTGAAACCCGGGAATTTTAGAGCAGTGCAGAAAAAATGCATTTCTGAAAAAATGTCTTCTGGATTATCAGGTAAGGTGGAGAACGTGAGGAAGATGATACATCTTTCAAGAAATTAAAGAATCTTGGTTCCAGGGGAAAGACCAACAGATCAGAGCGCGAGGGACTGCACTGATCTTAGGTTGGGATGCAGAGAAAGAACATGGGAAGTGAGGGATATCAGGTGGGACAGAGCAGAACTTGATGTGCAAGCTTTCAATTGTGTGTCCTCGAGGGATTTTAACAGAGGCCAGCTTCAGAGAAGGAGTCTACTTGCATAACAAAATGTGCAGGTTCAGGACATTAATCTTTTTTCTATGCATTTAATTCTCAATTGACTTCCACTCTGTCAACAGGAAAGAAATGTTCTCTCACTTTTCAAATGCATCAGATGTTCAAGACATAATTTTCCCATTAATGGCTATTTCAGCCAGACTAGTGGCTCTCTTCTGCTTAGCCAACTCACAGAAAAGGAGACATTTTGCTCTTACTGTGGTAATTACTCACCAAAAATTGAGCAGCCTAAGGAGAACTTTCACAGACCTTATCCAACCTCAGTTCAAGAGTATTTATTATTGTTATTTCATTCATTAAATTGCCTAGACTGGCAGGTTTTATTTTCATCTCCTTTCTCTTTAAACAGTACAGCTTCTCCATCCGCTGCCTTGGTAACCTTTCCTAAAATATTAAAACAGTACCTTAGTATCCTACACCAAAAACTTATGCACCATTTAATTTGATTTCTCAGCTAAAAGCTTCCTCTGTACCCTTTGTGAGTGACAAGAGCAAACTAAAAGTCATGAGTACTACCCAGGCTACCTTAATCTCACCTAAAGCAATCCCATTTTAGCAAGGTTAGTAACCCATGCAATTATCAAAAAAAGTCCCAGACACATATCTGGGCCATCTATTTTCTAGCATTGACTTGTAGACACATAAACCCACTAGTCACCTCCTTGATAATTAACTTGAGATGTCTGTTAATAAGAAGTGATTCCATCACACCAAGAGCTTTTTTGGGCATCCAGATTTAAGTAAAGAACAGCCTAAAATCTGGGTGAGTACACACAGAAGTCCGAAAATGGGCTGTTGTCAGTGCTGAAAACAAGTTCTCCCATTGCTCCAGCAGTTATACACCCAAGGGATGAAAGCATTTGCCAGAGAAGGAATCCCGGGAGTCTGTCTTTTGCCACAAAGAATTTGAGCACTTATTTTAGGAGGACTGGGAGCATGTAAGGCATTAAGATAGCAGAGATTGTTCTGATCCTTCCCATTCCCTCCGCTCCATCTTGACAAATGTGGACTGAGGCAGACAGATGATTACAAGGACATAAGTTCAAGAAAGCTGCAGATGTACTTGAATCCTCCCTACAAAGAGGTCAAGTGACTTCTCCAAGGCCACACAGAAAGTCCAGAAAAAACAGAGTTCTTGGTCCCACTCTCAAGCTCAATCATGACAACTGTAAGACACCATGACTGTAAAAAGCGCATTGTTGCCAAATGTTTTTCTCTTTAAGAAGTTCTTGTGCTGCTTAAAAATATTACATTTTCTTCGGCACTAACACAACATGGAAGTCTTTGTGTTTTGTGGTTCAAGACAAAAACATGTGGTGGTGAAGAACATTCAATATCTGTGAGAAATGATGTTGTTTGTCCACACCAGTCACCTATGTTGCTTGAATTTTAATTGTGTGATTTGTCTTCCAAAAAAAGTTCTAATGCAAGTAAAGATTCAGTGAAAAATGTGTCGAGGCCAATGAAGTGTTCTTTCTGAGTTTACTGGATGTTGGATTAGGGTCTGAACCCATGCGGCAATACTTTGTACCTCATGATACGGTATTTACCGCATATTACAAGTTCGTCTGTTATTATAATTGCTTGGCCACCTGAGCTGATTGGTAAATATATAAACAAGGATGTGAAGTAGCAAATGATGGAAATGCGACAAGAAAGAATGCTCTGGGCAAATATGGGTACAGAAACTCTGAGGTTTCTATGTACCCAGCGCGATGCAGTTCACTTAGTTAAGTATTTTAATATATCATCAAGATATAGTAAATATATATTACTTAAACAGGCCTTTGCATCATGAAACATAGTATATCTTACTTATTTTATCAGCAAAAGGGATTTGATTATATTTTGTGAAAGCAACCTTGTATTTTAGCACAAATAAAATATTTTCTGTTGGTTTTGGGGGAAAAAAAAAAAGAGCATGGAATTAACAGAAAAGAGCACGGCTGGGCACAGGGCGAGGGCTCAGGTGGTGGAGTTACACTTGGAGGTGGACAGGTTTTTACACCTAAGTTCCTCCATCCTTTGAACAGGAGGAGTGAGAATAATTCACTACTTCCCAACTGTGAAATTTTGTTTGTTTATGGTTTCAAGAACTTTGAGATCTTCAACTGGGCTCTGTAGCTCTCCAGGGGAGCAGAGGAGGGGCGTGTGATGAAAGAAGGGCATGTAGCCCTGGATACACTCCAGTTTTGCTCGGCCTGCCAAGGCTGTGGTGGGGACTGACCTGTGCCAAGTCCCTGAGGTGCCACGGTGTATTCGTTCACTCCTCTCAATGGCTGTGTTTCCCCAGAGGCACTGGTCAGGGGTAGCTCTATATTTTCCTCCTTTCATTTTTAAATTAGATGTAGTACAAAACAATAGCAAATCTCTACCTCAGCTGCTTGCGTTTTACTTGATTCTGCTTTTCCCTGATCCTCATCCTTTTCTGTCACATTGCTCCAGAGTTCCGATGAGCTTTGCCTCAAGCCCCAAGGGGTGCTGAGTTGACTCATTTCCCCTCAGCAGACTGTAGCCCAACAGCAGCCCATAGCTGGGAGAGGACATTCCGCTCCAGGTATTGGCATGGGAAAGCCAGTGAGGAAAAAATAAGTACTGTGTATGCCTCCTGGCATAGGATTTTCCTGGGGAAAATGTGGCTTCTGCCCTCCTCTGTGACTGTACCTGGCATCTGGAAGACGTGTGTAAGGGAGTAAAGAGGGACTTTTCACTGTCTTCCCTATTTGTTTCACAGTATAAGCTGCAGTCTGGCTGTTGGACTGAAGCATCTGAAAGAGGACAATACTCTTTTATGTGGGACCTTAAATAACTGTAAGGTTAATGCTCTGTTCTTCTGATGTTCCTGTGAGCTTCTCTCCCCATCAAATAACTGCCCATCAGCTGACTGATGGTAATGGCAGCGTGTATAGAGTCTCAGTCCTAATATTACCATGGAACAGACAGCATGCAGCAGCCTAATACCGCCTGAGGATCCAGTGTATTGTTTTTGTTTCTGCTCCATTCTCATGCTTAGCAATACCCAACGCACTAGTCCCACAGTTTACTCAGCTATGTGAGGACATGAGGACAGAGACTTGTGAGGTAGAGGAGTGGAGCTGCGCTGTGAAGTATGAGGCAGTGAAGGAAAATGGTGGAGAAAAAGTTGGATCTCTGCTGGGAAAGTTGAGGAGTGGAAGAAAGAAAAAGATGGGGCATGTAAAGCTGGGGTCCTGATCTGAGGACATGGAGATGTGCACTAAGAGGATGAGGGAGGCAGTGGCTGTGGTTTTGGGATCTTCACTCTAAGAAGCACGTGGCAGAACAGCTGTGGCAACATGGACGTGGGTTTGTAAGTTGGAAAAAAGGTTGTGTGGTGGGGTGAATGGGAAGTGGCAGGCATCGGCTTGAAGAGGAGGCTTGGGTGGTCCTATGACAGTAAGGGAACAGAAAAAGAATAACTTTTCCACAACAATTTCACTTTCTACCTCAATATCTTGCCTGGAACATACATTGTCTAAAGCCATCCTTGGACTCTTTCTACATTTGGGTACATTCTACTCTTTCATCTAGGCTATTGGAAAATAATTATAATAATCCTTGTCTCACAAAGATCAGTGACAAGCCTGATTTTGAAAGGAGCAATGTCAATAGACCTGGGCCTGAATAAAGTGGCCCGAAGGCAAACAAAATCTTAATCACGCAAAGGAGACAGATGCAATATTCATCACTGGCTCTGTTCCTTGCTGACTGTAAGCTCTGTGACTAGAGAAAGTCTTCAGAAATATCACACAGGGATAGGGCCAAATTCAGCTGGGTACAGACACAGAATCACTTTTTTACAGTTGCTGAGTTTAGATTATGCTTATTTTATCTGAGAGCAAACATGAGTGAAAAAATAAGCCACTTAGAAGTGATATGAGGCAACATTATAACTGAGTAATGACTTGACTGAGTCTGCCACCACATTAATACACAAAATACTGCAGCAGGAAAGCAGTGCAATACTCTGCATGTAGATACTTCTTGCCTGTGGATTTGAGCATCAACATCATGAGACCACAAGAGCTTCTTAATGAAACAGAAGACCCCACACAGTAAGCATCCTTCCCAACAAATGGTTTGGCAGAGAACTGTGAAGCTGTAAAGGTAGGTGGGTGAATACACCAAAAGAAAAAAAACCTCTGCAGCCCAGATTGACCTCAGTCACATAAAACCTGGCTGTTATGAGCTACATGGGTGATAGATAACAAGGAAATAAGGGCAAATTTTGCTGTGTATTGCTCCCCTGACCATTGCTGGAGCTGAGGGAATATTGCCATCTAGTGCCACACAGAAATCCGGCTGTCTAAACAAAAAAGAGCCATTTAATTCATGTAGGCAATGGTTACAAAGCATACTAAAAACCAGGGACGTTATGTGTGCCAGGGACATCATTTTGGTCAGTGTCTTTGCCAAGCTTGTTATTGAAAATGGTACATTTTCTCCTTTAAAAAAATGACAGTGTGTTGTGGGAACTGAGCCATAATGCTTTGGAGGAGAGACACCATTCACAGTCATTCAGAGGTTGTGAAAAAAGTGCAAAAGTACTCACATAGTGCTTTAGCAAGTAGCAGTCAGAATGATGGGATGCTGTTGAGGATGGGATTTATATTACCTACCTTGAAATAACTAAAACATAGACCTGCATATGTTAGTGTTATATAGTCACCCTAGGCTTCTTTTGGAAACAAAGCAGCACTACTAGGGCACAACTGGTGTGACCAACTTTAGCTGTGGCCTTTAGGATGGGAAGCACTGTACTTTTCAAAGGTCTGTGTCTCTGCAGTGACAATAAAGGGGGTTTGGGATGGCTAGCTCTGATGTTCAGATCCCTCCAACCCCTAATGCCTGTCTCTTTGTACCATTTTTTAACGAAGTAGGCAATAATTTTGATGACCTGTTGGTGGAAAAATAAATACCACTTTCAGACTCCTAAAACCCACGATCTCAGTTGTGTGGTTCTCATTCAGGTGAGGGGACACATACTCACACAAGAGTTCCCACTGACCACAGTGGAAACAAGCACTAGCCTATGACATATTGCATTTGCTGATAGGCAGGCACACTGGACCATAACATATTTTATATTCACCTCTGTGTGCAACAGCATTATGAACTTCCTCCCGTTGTCATAGCAGAAAGAGGCCTTAGGGGTGACAGAGCAGTTCAGTTCCCCTCAGCCAAGACCCTGCTGAGCCAGAGATGAGGGTTTTTTAATCAGTGCATATGTTTGAGATACTTTTAATGAGGCCATCAACTCACTTATCTATGCTACCAAATACGTGCCAGATTATAACAATTTTCAGTCATTGCCCATCTGGAGCAGATTCAAACCAGTGGTTGATTTTCAAAAGCAATTTGAAAATCAAAATCAGTTAAGCAATCAAATCTTCCAGCTGCAAAAAATGTCCAGATTTTCAAGCCAGCAATGTAATGTTTATATATGTTAATTTAAAATTACTTAAATGTCCCACCAGTACCTCTGAGTTAATTGCCATGTTATTGCTTGTGGTTGTGACTTTCCCACTATTTCTACCCACTAACCATGTAAAGAAAAGGATTAAATCACAGAGGGAATCAGAGTCAATAATGTAAAAGAATACTATTTTTCAACCTGAGAAGGGTTGGAATATTTGAGACACCCACCACTCCATTTTCTTTTAAATACCATGAATCCCAAATAAGCAAGAGGCTGCTAAATTCATTTGCTTATATTTTAAAAATTTATTATTTCACATCATCAAATATAAATCCTTACAGTGGATTTTTTCCTTTTCTACCCTGATTTTAAATATGCTGCAAAAAATGAGTATCACAAGTTCCCCCAAATGAGGAATTCTTTAGGTAATAAAATGTCTCACAATAATAGTAGTGTACAAAGTTACTGATGTCAAACTCTACCAGGATTTTTTAGGGGTAGTTTCTTTGCTTTAGAGGGAGGTTCATTTAGCAAAGTCCTTACATGTGGTATTAGAAAAGAAGTAGAATATGTGCACTGTCCTGAGTGTCCATAAATAATGTTGAATTAAAATTCCACCTAAAAAGGAACCTGAAAAGCAAGGATGGTAGATTTATAAACACATTTTAAAGCACCTATAAATGTGACTTTCTCGACCCCTCACTCTTATCAGCTCAGTTCCCCATAACTAAGATTAGCTAAACAAATCTAAGCTAACAGCTTCCAGAAATAAATATCAAGAAGCTGGCAGCAAATTCTGGAATTCCCCCATACCTCTTAGTCCATGGGGACACAGACTGACCTTTCAGATACAACATAAACCCCGTTGATTTCCTCAGGCTTTTGCCTGAGATGAAGGCTAGTTCATACAGGTTGGGTGTTCTAGGCAGGCAGGAAAGGATTACTAACATTAGCTCAATATGTTAATTGCTCTACTTAAGAGGCTGCATAGTTGCCTAGAGCTGGATCCAGCACAGAGGGAAAGCTCTCACTGACTTCACTGGTGTCTGGATCAGCCGTTTAAGTTTGAAGGGGCTGGGGAAGTGGCAGGAAGGATGGACATCTTACCTGCTGGTATAAACTGTCGTGGCTCTACTGACATTTGCACCAGCTGAGCCTTCACCCCAGGACATGCACAGCTTTATGAAGATATGACATAAAATAAATTCACAAATTGTTTTCCTATGCTAAGGAGCAGCAGTGAGATGAGAAGAAAATTCTCTTTAAGAATCAAGAGGTGGACACCCCAAAATGTTCACACACCCAGCAGTACAGTTGGATGGACAATCTTAATGCAAAGAAAGGTAATGTCCATACATGTTTAACAACAGCACCTACGTATCTTTTTTTCAATTGACACTAATGGCAGACAGTTGGTTTTAGCCATTTTGCTTTACTGATATTTGCAAACCTCTGAGACTGTTTACTTGCATAAACCATATTTCTGGACATGGGCATTTTTCTTGACAAAACCAGCCTAAGCGGTACAGTCCACTCATTTGTTTCATCTCAGCCTGGGCTACCCCAGGCTAACGTGCCTGCACAACTGCTGGTCTTTCCACACAGGGAACTGGATCCATTAATTGATGCTGGATAAGAACTGAGCAAGTGGATGACACAGCCAGGAACAAATGGCCAGGAACTAGGGGATCTGGGCAAGAAGGTGCCTGTGGAACCACAGACGAAAACACTCCCATCAGTTGTGCCCAGAGGATGTGGAGTAATGCTGGTCCAGGTTGCGGGATACATCATAAACGGGTTTTACGGACCCTGAAACCTCTAATGTTGTTGCTGGTTTGTGAATACAGAAATTTAGCCTTGCTTCTGTTTAAAAAAAAAAAAAAAGTACTAAACATTATACTATTAGCTTTTTCTGTTGACTTAAATGCTCTGTGAAGTATCAGAGGGGCAGTCACCATGTCCCAGCTAAATGGTTTGTTTGTAGCAAATTACTTTCTATTCTTAAGCAAAAAGAATTTAATCAAGTGTCAGAAACAAACTACATCTTGACAGTTTAGCAGGGTTGCTGCTGTTAAAATAAATTTGTTGCCAGATTTGTTTACAAAACTTCTCTTTCAGGGATGGGTGAACTTCCTGGAATTTGCCAATCTTTTGAATAAATATTGTGGAGGATTTGTAAAATGAGAATTAATTAAACTTTTCCTCTGAGTGTAAACCAGGCATTTTGCTCAGTGTAAAAAATTGCTTGCAAGCAAAGGGAAGTCTTTTTTGGGAGTGTGGAGAGGCAAGGAAATCTGAGCACTCCCTTTCCTTTTCCAAACAAAATTTGGGATATAATAACTATGACTAATACAGGAATTGTAATTTATATATTAGATTTGATATATCCCTTTTTAACTTTCTTCACAGTTCTGAACTGAGCTGCATATGTTTGACTTCAGCTTTCAAATCCCTCAGAGGTTTATTTTTCTACAAGTCTTTTTGGTTTGGCTGCTTCTGTACAATACATGGCAGATGTGTTCATTTCTGGACATGGGGCTTTTTGATCCTGACTCCTGTATATGACTTGTGTTGCTCTAACGAAGGCCTTTGAGTGTTAGTTTGGATGGGTGGTATCACCATCTCAGACAAAGAGATAAGCTTATTGTCATCATCCATTCATTCTGCTGGTATATCTGAAAGGACCAGATAATGAAATGCTCATCCTAGCCAGGAAAAAAACAAGGATAAGTATTTGCATTCCACCTTTTCCCTCACTGCAAGTTGGGGTTTTTGGTGGGATTTTGGGGGGGTGTTATTTTTTTAAGTGATCATGAGGAAAATGTTCTTCATTTATGAAACAGCAAACAGCAAACCTTCTGCTCTTTCATGGATAAAGTCAAGAAACAGTCACTCAAAGATCCCATCTATTAGAATGATTTTGCTGTGGCTCCATTGGAGAGGAAACCCAAAGACGGTAACTCTTTTCCAATAATGAGACAAACAATCCTCTCTTTTAGACTAAGATTTTTTTTTTTTGATCAAATGCCACTAACCTGACAAATTAGTCCTTGACAAAAGCCTTCCACTGCTACCATTTGGAAGATATTGTTTCTGATAAAGTCAGTGGCAGATGTCAGTCTGGCAACGGACAGTCTGCCAATGGCAGCAACAACTTGAGGGACACCAACATCACTGTCCAGGTGAATTAAGCACACAGGCTGTCAGTAGGTCCTACAGATAAGTTACAAAAGAGTTCATGGACTTCACAGAAGACACAGGATTTTAAAAGCATGTAGCATTCAGGCAAACAGTCTTTGTCTGATTTTTTAGGTGTCAAATCAGGAGGATTGATTCTTCCCAGTTACCTTTCCCTAAAAAATTTCCAGCTTTTGAAATTATCATGACTGGTCTTAAAGGTTTGATCAGTCAGAGCTACCACATGCTGCTGCCGTCCTAATTAAATTAAACTCTACTGGGTCCATCCTTCCAAAGCCTTGCTGGGTGCATTTGAGCAGTGTTTCCCACGGTCATATGTATGAAGCTGCATATTGGCAGGATGGATAAGTGTCTCCGTTTTAAAGACAGCCTCAAGCTTTTGCTCAAAGAGGCTAACACTGCCACTAACAACTAGGAAATCCTGGCAGATAGTCCACATGAATCTCCCTTTCTATATTTGCACAATGTCAAGCACACTATCAGCACTGAATAAATAATAATCATAGAAACCTGAAGTCAGCCAGGAAATAGCTGTGAATGAGACATTCATATTTTAAAACTTGGAACTGTAAAATTATCTTGTTATGATTCTGGGAAAACTGTTCTTTTCCTTTTTCCCTGTTGTTTTCTTTTCCTAAAGAAGAAGAAATGCTAATGCTGCTGCTGAAGGTACAAAAAAAAAAAGTTTACTTGGTCCTGTATTACAGAATTACACATCTGAAGTGTCCTGCCTGCTTAATACATGAAATCCCTTCAAGAAGCAAAATGAAGAACAGTCCTGATTTTAAATCCAAAGAATCCATTTCTAACTGGAAGAAAAAAAAAATTAGAAATGGCATACAAATGTATTATATGCGAGAAAGAGGGAAAGCAGCTGAAAAACAGTTTCACAAGACAATCTTGCTCTTGATAATGTCTGGACAAAGTCAACTTTTTTCTAAATATGATTGAAATTCCATGTTAAAAGGGATTTATATGAGTCATAAATCTTTAAAACAATGAGCAAAATTCATGGGCAATTCAGTGTCCAGCTCTATAGAAATAATAATAAAGGGCAACTCCCTTTGGTAAAACAAGTTGAATTTGGTCTTATTTAATTCAGACTCTTGACAAACATTCACGGTTGTTCTTTCTTCACAAAAGACTCAATTATGTCTCCTTCTTTGTTGAGATCTAGGGCTCCTATAGTATACTAAGGGTATTTCAAGACTGTATTTTTATGGTTACAGATAAGAAGAAACAGATTCTTAAGGTACTTTAAAACCTGCTTTTATAATTGCTGCCAGGGATACACATACAAACATTTTTTTCATGTATCAGTCATCTTCAACAGAAATACAAAAAGATCTGAGGAATGCCCAGTATAATCAAATTGCAATTAAGTTAGTCCAGAAGCATTTGTCAAAAGATATAATGGCAAGGATTATAAAGGAGAAGAATAAACTGAAAACATAGAATGCCAAAAATCACCATCTGCTGAGATGATGGAGTATCATGCTCAAAGCTGTTAAGGTGTTACTAGAGCTGTTGTATGTTACAACATTAAACAGTTAATTGCAGTTCATGGGTTTTAAGTAAAAGGACTGGGGACTGCTTTTTACCATAGCAACCACAAAAAAGAAATCTCTTAAAGCATGTATGCAATGTGCGCCAACAAAAAAGCAAAGAAAATAAATATATTTGGAATTCAGCATTTAAATTATAATTATTTGGAGAAATTCCTCTTTCCAAATTTACATTCAGAGTATCCTGGAGAGAATAAGACATTCATTCCAGAATTACCAAAAGTCTTTCCTGAGGCACAAGAAGGTGTATTAGATTCTGTATCTTATCTCACTAACAACTGTTAAGATGACTCCTGCTTCTTAGGTAAACACAGTAGGGAAGTGAATGGATAGAAAATAAAGGAAAACTACCACCTCATTGATGTGTGGCCACTTGTGCTGCAGGCACAGTATGGGTATAAATGAATCAGTCAAGATCACATGTGTACTATTGTTTACCTTTTGCCACTCCAACCATTTCTGTTGTGCGCTGAGGTCAGCCTATTTGTGCTGTTTTAGCATGAGAAGCTAGTTATGGTGACAACATTTCTGGTTGTTTAATCGCAGGTCAGGTCAAGTTTGAGAGAATGATAGGAGAAAAGGAAAGTAAAATGACAGTGACATCATCATCATTCCTTAAATATTAACACATGACATTTTGATACTGATGGAACTTCTTGTCCATGTTCCCTTTTGAAATAAAATGCTGACAAGTTCAACCATCTTTCCAGACATGGTTCAGTTTTGGTGGAATAGTTATTTTGATGTATGATTCTTCTGAAGCCTTTGCAAAGGCTGGATAGCTGTAGGGGCAGCAGATTAGAGAGGAAGCCCAGCAAACTACCTGAAGAAGTGATCTAAAAGGCGAGATAGGCAGGTGAAGAGCAAGAAGGAGTGAGAGAGAGGGAGGTCCTGCTGGTTGCTGTACCCAGAAGATACACGGAGGGCAGGAGACAATAGGAAGGATTGTATTTCACCAGCCCTGAACTAACTAAAGGTTTGAATAAGGAAATGTTTTTAAAACATCTATGGTAACTGCTGAAAACAATTATGTCTGTGGTATCTGCCAACTCTCATAATTATCTGCTGTTGTTTCAAAAGTGTGCATGGGAAATTTTGCAAAATCTAGGACCAATAATCCCATGGCTGACACAGCATGCTCTTAGACACTTACACCACAAATGTAGTGTGAGAACTGAACAGAACAGTTGGCTACATTAAGATTCAGATTGACAAAGACAGACTGAGGGGGTTTTGTCAGCTGATGTAAAAATTTCCATAGGCAAAAATATTAAACCCTGAATAAATGGAGGAATTCACCCACGTATGAGCACTTTCAGGACCTAGAGATGCCCTTTGAGTTTTCCCTCTACAAATCCAGAAGACACACGTTCATGGCTCTGTGCACCCACAAGTTCTCCAAACAAGACCATTCCTAAACCCTCCAGTGTAGACTCATCTCTCTATTTCAAGGAATTCATATTGTACTGCTATTAAATGTTGTGTTTATCAAGGGACTATTGTTAGGTCTTTTCACCACCATAACTCACTGTTTACATACAGCTTCATATTTGTATTTGTTTATAACAGCATGACATACATTTTTCTCCATTGGTTAAGAACAACTTTAGAAATATTTAAAAGTGCCCAACTCTACTGTGACATGAACACATAATTCAATAAAATGCCACTGCTTATGCTACTAATAGATTTGACTGAGTCGTATCATTGTGCTAATTATGATGATGCATGAGGGCACAGAAAAAAAGGCTCCACTGTTCTTGTAAACAGAAGAGTAAACACCTCTTGCCATAGAGAACTGACAGCCAAAATATGCTTAGACAAAAAATCTTCCACGAAATTTTTGAGCCCGCTATACATAAAGCTTTCTGATTTTGGTTGCCTTCCTATATCACAGGCTACAATTGTAACAGTATTTTGAAGTCACTAGTAGCTGCAATGCCAAAAGGAAAAAAATTTCTAAAGGCAGAAGGAAAAACAGGCATTGCATTATCAGATTATTATAGAGTCCTTGAATGTAAATATGAATGCAAGTAAAAATGTAAGAACCCAGATTTAGTATATGCAGAATAAGACTCCAATTCCACACAAGGAGGAAGAGGAGTTTGTGTTTAGTAACTGGTTTGAATTTGACTATTTTGATTTTTTAATTATTATTATTATTAATATTCAGTAGAATTAAACACAGAGATGCCCAATGTCTTTTGAAGGAAAAGCATTTTTTTAATCTGTCAATTAAAAGATTCGGAAAACACAGCCAGTTCTGGCTATAATCTTGCATCAAACAAACGGGTATCTGAAATTGAACTACAAAATACTCAAGATTATAATTTTAGAATGATTTTTAGGTTTTTTTTTTTTCCTAAACTGGCATTTTTCACTTTTCATCGGTCTTGTAACTTTTGCATATACCAGATGTCACATGCTGAGTATCTACAAAACAAGACTTGATTCAATGCACAGAGCTGCATCATTGGAGGTTATTAGCCAGTTAAAATGTTTGATGGCCATAGAAGTACAAAGATTTTCTTAATCTGAACCTGGAAAGTTGCAATCTTAGCTCCTATGCATTTCAGAAGTGTGCACCCTTCACAGGCAACATGGGATATTTTTAATAATGTCTCAACTTTTATTTTGTCTTCTTGACTAGCTATGTTTTTTCCATTTAACCCCAGAGTATCATTAGTACTGTGTGCTTATACTTCTTCTGGTTGGAGAAAATAGTGCTTTAGGAACACTCGTCGAACCATAGGTTTCCAATAAATAGACCATCAAAGAACAACCTATTTATATCATTAAGAGGAGCATCTAATTAAAGAATTCATTAGATCTGTGAGACTGTAACTGAGGTCTATCCACATCTGGCCTCTGCAACCATATTGCCTTTGTAAAATGTCCGGTGAAGAGTTTGATGACAGACGTGTAGGGTAGCCTGTGAGACGTTTTGAAGGATGATGGTATCAAAATGTCTGTGAAACAACCTCTTATTGCATGTAAGCCAACGCTTAAATATCAAACATATTTTTTACTTCAGTTGCCTTTAGATGTCAGGCACGTCACTCACTATGCCCAAATTCCTGCTAAGGCCTTTGGGATCCGTTTGGACTGAGTACAGAATTTGCAATCCTTATCAGAAGATACTATCTCTGACTCTTCTAGGTTGGGATGGAAATCTTATCAGGACAAAGTTCCTTGCAAAGTTAGCACGTCGATGCAAGGAGCTACAAGATACTTCCCTGTACAATAGATGAGAGACAATTGATTTCTTGCACTGCACTTCCAGCCTCAGCCAGAAATACAAGACGAACAGGCTTGCTTTCTTCTGTGATTTCGACATGTCTGCTTCCTGTACGGGCTGGAAATAGGACATACCATAACAACTGTCAAAACATTTCAGAACCTCAAGCAAGGTGTTATTGGAACCGGCTTCTGGAAGCAGTGAGGGCTTGGGGAGCCATGTGAGCAGGCTGGGCCCTCTCTGCTATCGACTGAGTTAGGGCCCAAACGTGACCTCCACCAAAGGCATCACAGTTTGACCCTCACTCAAACGTCTTGCCTGGGCAGTCCCAAACTTTCAGAGCCGGGCTGAAGTAAAGTCCAGTGTCTCCCAAACGCCTAGGGACAGGCCGTCCAGGATGAAATCTTTATTTCGCTGTTTGAGCAGCCCTCGGGGTGCCTCCCCTCAGCCCACTCACGCATGCTGCCTGGCCCTGCCAGGGATGAGTCCCCATTTACAGAGGGGATCAGCGAGCTGCTGGGAGAGGGGCGCGGCCTGTGCGCCAGGACTTGTGGAAAATGGCGGGAGGGGAGGCAGGCCCCTGCGCTGAGGGAAAGGGGCCTCTGGCCGGGGCAAGGCTGGGAAGGATTGCTGGCTTCCCAGGCAGAGGCAGAGGAGAGTTGGCTGCTGAAAGGAGGGGGGAAGGAAAGGGGACTTCCCCCAAGCAGGTGAGGAAGCATTTAGAGAGGAGGAGAGGGCAACTCCAAACAGCTTTGTGAGGAGAGAGGCAGCTCACTGGTGGGAGGTGGAGAGATGACTCAGAGCTGGGAGAGATGTATGGGAGAGACCTGTCCTCCACTGAGGGAGGCAGGGGAGAGGAGAGGCTCCTAAGTGCAAAGCAGGGGATAAAAAGCAAGGCAGGGCATATTAAAAGATGTGGTAGTATTTGGTGAGGCAGCTGGGCCCAAGGGGGAGGGCGGTGAGTGAGAGCCTGGGAGCGAAAAACAGGCCCCAAGATGGTGCTTTAGCGGAGTGACCTGGTGGGAGATGAAAACCGCCCTGCAGTGCTAGGGTAAAAGTGACAGAAAAGAGGGAACAGAATTCAGAAAATGGAAGAGTTTGGGAGAAAGAGGGATACAAACAGGAGAAATATGGCATCTACATTGAGAACGAACAGAAGAAAATTGATCCTCATGCAGTGAGGGAGACACAGTAAGTTGCTGTTGTGTTGTGCTCTGCCAACATGCACAAATGTGGCTGGTGAATGGAAAGTTATAATATACATTATTCAGCAGGGCAAACTTCATTTTTAATGAAAGTATATTTCTATGCCTACCTCAGGAGAAATGTGTGAAGATCTTTGGGGACCTGTGTTTTGTGGTTTTCGTTATTCACACGGGCATTGTGAGAGAGCAAAACTTAGGAACGTAGCACACTTTGAATGCAGACTTAATACTGAGGCAAGGTAACTTCTTCCATCCCCAAGTGTTTTTATATCTCAAAATCTAAAGAACTTTGCCATGTCTTTCAAAAATGCAGGGAACTCCTACAAGCTTCTACTTTTCCGTCCCAGCTGGATGGTTAAGAGCCTTCCTCTAGACTCTGGATATGGCCTTCAAAAATATTATTGTTGCTGCTATTTACCAAGAAACTGTTTCAAATAAAACAAAACAGATGAATATTTAATAAGTAAAATACAAGTGATTTGCTGCACCAGCGCTAGATACGCTTAATAATTTTAAGAAGCAGTACAAAACATGCACAGACAGTGTTTTAAAACAATTCCCCTGTAACCTTTCCCGAGTACCTGACAATACAGGGAAACTGAATTTTAACCTGTCAGGTACTCTTTGACCTGTCATTCATGTCTCCCATCTTCCCAAACAGCCACACTGTTAAGAATCTACCCCTCAGTCTTCTGCAGTGAATGTACTCCCCTGACCTGGTCTAATCCACAGTTTCTTGCCAGAAGTTCACCTGATGAAGTGTTAGACCAGGGACCTCGGGTAGTGTGTTTTAAGAAGAGAGTCTGAGATCGGTGTTTCATATGGGTTGTACCATATCGTTGAGACTGCATGTTCAGGTGTTTGGTGGAGGCTGAGACATGGGGAACATTGGTCTGAACTGAACTCTCAGAGACTCCTGGCTGAAACCTGAAACTGTTGCAGAAAAAATGAAACTGCTTTGCTTCTTACAAGCGAGCAATTGGTAAGTCCCTGTGTCCAGTGAAGATGCATGTCTGCACTGTACAAAGCAGTCCTATGATACACTGATAGTTACCATTACTAGCTTTGGTATCAGAAACACTCCAGCTATGATAATACAGTAGATAAGATAAATTATCCTCTTGAAAAGCAGGATAAATTAGCTGCAGTACAGTGCTATGTTAATGCATTTAGACTACAACCAATACTTGAGCAAAGTTGTTTAGAACAAGCTTTCAGACACTGGAACTGAAGGACATGCAATTTATTTTTTCACAGTGCTTGCATAACCCTCTTGGGTTTGAAATGTGTAGTAACTGCTGATTTCCACCTCTAGTTCATGGCCTTTTTTTGGTAGCATTTTTTCTTTAAACTTTCCAGAGTTCACTGTAATAAGTTATCTTATTGTGCATTTTCTGTTCACAGATCTGTGCAGTATACCTCTCTTTTGATTTCCTGTTTCATCCGATTAGTGCTGCTGTAGTGTTTCAAGCATTGTTTTGTTTTGGGTGAAGCAATTTGCAACACTTGTTTGAGAAATATGCTTTTGTTGGGATACAAGAGTATCTCACTTAGAATTTCTTTTTCAGTTCTCCATTTTTCTGACTCTTTCTTTTTTAAGTGCTGGCTTCTTTGGCTAAGATGGAACCAAAAGCTTAATTTAGATTTTTTTTTCTTGTGTTATTCCAGAGGACATTAAAATAGGTTTCTCTGCTATAAGTGTCTATTTAATACAGTTTTCTAGCTCAAGTCTTCTATGATGGCACTCACACGGTGTTTGAGACACCTTCTGAAATTACGAAGAGATCAAAATAGCACAGGGACTGAACTTCTGGCCAGAGTGGCTCTAGGGAGACTGGCTCATAGTGGGTTTTACATTTGGCTTGCTAAGTGCTGAGTTGTTTTAATGGCCATCCTGTATGCACCTTTTTGCAGAAACCTAGATATAGGACTTTTTAAGTATTGGTTTTGTTTAATGAATTTAGCTACTCTAATTGTGACATAGCAGACTAGGATGCTACACTGTATTTAAAAAAAAAAGTTTCAGAATCCGTTTCCACAGAGAAAGGCAGGACTATCTATCTGGTGGGTTTTGCACCTTCTCAATACAAACTTCTCTGGTCTCTTTTCCCCTGAGGAGCAGCTGTAGTATTAAATAGAAACTTCATTTATCCACTGTGGAAAGAGAGACTACAGATAGATAATCTACAGGTTAAAATTAGCAAGAGTGTAAAAATCCACTACAAAAATAATTTGCACACAAATCAACATATAAATTAGTTTTACACATCTCAAAATCCTGGCGGGAGATTGAAGTTTCTGTACTTCTGTGACTGACAGCCAGCTAGTTTGCTGGTGCTTTTCTTATGCAACTCCATCACTGACTATCTTTAAGAAAGTCTTGTGATTCATTTACTGTCCCATTCCAACCAAAGTAGGTACCTGGGTTCATAGAACTGCCTGCTGTGTAATAATTTCTGCCATATAAGATAAAACCACTATTGTGGTAAATCCATTGCAAAATAGGATCCTGAGAAGTACTAATGAATCTCTTGCCAAACTGCTTAAATCATAATGACTTTGTCACAAGAACATCATATGTTATAATCTTATTATGATACTGAAGCCTTATACAGCTGTTTTTTTGTAATACTTCTGTAGCCAGTTTAAAGCCATCTGGTGCACTTATTGACAGGTATCCGTGATTTAAAGCAGAGGGTCACAAATTTTTGTTGTTGTGACTACGCATGCACCTTCAGCAAACTCATGATATTTTCTCAGTGTATGACAGTGGAGTTGAAACGGAATCATGTCAGTATTTATTTGTACATGGTGACTACATATGATATTCCTGATAGCCACATGTGAGAACTGCTGTTTTAGTTATCTCTTAACATTTAGACCCTGAAAATGATATAAATGTTGGATTGACCTCCACATAAGCCGAAGACTGATACACAGCTTTGGATCTCTTCTAAATGTCGTAACTTTTCCTGTGCTTTTATAAAGCCCAAGTCTTTAACTATAATTCTAGTAAGTAGATACAGGAACATAAGATTTTTATCTCCTGGTTACTTAGTGGAAAGCTTGCATTTGGAGATTGTCTTATTAAAAGACCACTGATATATGGATTAAAAAGATTAGAGTTAAGGTTTGATCTGTATTTTGCTGCTTATTAATTAAAGGCGTTAATTTGCTTATAGTTTACTTTTTTAATTCCATGTTATGATTGGATCACTGTAGTATTTAGAAGCTGCAATCAAGATCAAGGCTGCATTATATTAAATTCTGAAAAACCACATAGTAAAAGGAAGCCCCTACTTGGCAGTTGAAATAAAACAAGATCCACAGGGACTGGGGAGGGAAAGAAGTACCTTTCCTGACTGACTTAATTATTTTTCTATGGCAGAGTGACTTGTTCAAGGTCACAGAACAATTACATTTCTGTATTGGTGAGCAGGTGGAAAAGAAACAGAGGATGTTTAATCTGCACTTTCGTGTGCAGTTTTTTTTACTCATTTCCCATGGAAATAAGTCTTCTGCCATCATGTTTGTGCCTTTCCCTCCCTTTTTTCCTCTCCACCCATAACTTTCGGATCCATTGATTAATACAAACAAATTTGAAAGAGGAGTAAAAGTCTTAAATGGAATTGTCTTTCTACAAATTTTGTGAAAGCAGATGCCAGGAAAAGTGAAGAAGAAACCATCTGAATGCAGCTACGGTAAAGCTGCACCCCAAGTTCACATTCACAAGAGAGAACTACATATATTCCCAGCCATGGGAAAAACTTCTATGACGTCAGATTGGCCCTCTCCCTATTTCACTACAGGGCTCTAGAGCATAATGCAGAGTTGTCCATGCTACATACACTAGTTTGATTTGGCTGCAATCTGGAGCGAAATTAAGTAGTGTTCTTGGGGAGGAGCCCTGGCGCAGAACGGAGGCAACTTTTCTGCAGCTTCAGAACTTGCACCCTACAAGCCAATGGAGACAAACCAATCTATAGTTTGCTCAGGGATGGGGTTCATTTATTGGTGCAGATTGTAGAGGTAGCATAGATGTAATCAAAGCAGAACTTGCACTTTTCAAACAAAAGATGCTGATCATTGGAAAGCTGGGCATATCTGTTCTCATGATTGTGGAACCATTTGTTTAATGATAATGTTGTTCTTGAATACATATGGTAGGGAGGAGGAAGAATTCCTTTGGGAGGGCTTTGGAAGCCTTTCTCTCAAACTGTAAGTCACTGGATTGTTTCTTTTTAGGAAGGAATTGGTACATCTTGCATCTCTGATTTTATGCTAATTTTCCTTCATATGGTCTGTTTCTGTAAGAGCCTAGACTGTAGTTCTGCAGTGTGTCATGGTAAGCAGCATGTAGATTAGTGCCATGTGTTGAAGTTGGAAAGTTTCTTCACTTTTTTTGCTTGGTTTGTGGCAGCTTGTATTAAATAGTTTCCCCCTCCCCTCTCCCTCCCCTTTTTCTCAGTTGTGTGGTTAGGAATTGCTTTATTGCTTGTGTATCCTGTGGCAGTGTTTAATATTAGTTAGATGTTTGGCTGGATGTACTTCCCTAAGATCTTATGTCAGTTTTCACTGATGGGGATTTCCTGGGTGCTCACATGTCTCTCTTTTGTATCTTCTCTCCAAATACGTCTTGGGTAATCACAGAAGTGTTATGTATAAGCTGTGCACTGTAACTTCTTTAATTATGAGCCTATTTGGCCGCTGTCAAGACTTTCGCTCAACTATCTCGCAGTGAATTTGAGCACAAGTGCCAAACATGGCTGACTACTAACTTCATGTCATTTATCTTTCCTCCTAAGGAGTTCCATCTTGCTATTCCTGACCAGAGTTTTATGTGTAATGAGCAGGGTTTTCAACCTCAACATAAGCAGTTTATGTCTACTCTTTATTTTTTCTTCCTCATTGATGATTATGTCTCCTTATAATTAAAAACATCAATCACACCCATTCCCAGCTGAATTTTGCTAGACTAAGTCAAGCTCTTCTCATATGATAGACTCTTAATTCCTCTGATCATTCCGATAACCCTTTCCACACTTTTTTGTAGGAAGATTAATTTAAACTGGTGGCTAGAACCGTACTTAATATCCCAGAATAGGTTTTGCAGGGCTTTGTATTATACCACGACTACTCTTCCTGCTTCTCGAAATTCCATGTGTAATATATCTAAGGTCACACATCTTATGGCTGCTTCACGTTGGTTGCTAATAAGTCTGCCGCAATTGACTGGTTCTCTTTTGAGGCATACTTTGGTGAGCTTTCTGCTTTTTTTGATAGTTTTGTGTTCCTGTGGTTTCTTGTAGCTAATGTTACATGACTGGAGGCACTCTGGCCAGGCCACCCGGTATGAAAGCTTTCAGGCTTGCCTCCGGGTATCAAGGATAGGACTTGTATATTCCAGCTACTTTTTGGAAGAGGTGGAGTGTGAATGCCATCTGTATTTAATAGTGCATCTGTTGGCAGTGTATATAAGGCAAAGTGTGTTTGTCCTTTCCCCCAAATGTTTACCCATGTTAGCACTGTAAAGAACCCAGTCTCAACGGAATTGTAAGAAACTTACTTAAATCCATTGCAGACTGTAGCACCTGACTTCAGCAACTCCTGTCCTGCCTCTCTGGCCGCTGCTCCAACAACCGAGCGGGCCCTAAGCGCTACTCTTTTTTCTTGATCCTAGATTCATTCCGTGCTCTGCTTCAGCATTGTTCCACAACGGTTTGAACCAGCAAAAAGTGAATGGTGACAAAGGGTCTTAAAAGAGTGGCTGGGGAGAGAGGCAGGACGGGGAAGGGACCACTTAAAGCCCACACCACCGCTCCGAGAAGTGTCTGTTGAACCACAAACTTCAATCTTCAGCACTCCTGCTGGGGCCGTACAGCTGTATGAAAGATGCTGCACGTGGAGACGGTGAGGCTGCTTAAATGAAACCAAGTCCTTCACCAGTGGTGTTTATGTTTGGCTTAATAGGTGTGAGCTGAAGCAATAGGTTTATGCCGTAACTCCTTATGCAAATTAGGTATATGGAGTACAAAAATTGTCACGGTAGTGTTATTTTCTATTCTTACCTCAGCAGAGAAATAAACCAAAAATGACACAGCCCTAGAAGTAAATGAAAAGCGTGTCAATCCCGTAGGTTATGTGTAGCGAGATGAAAACCTCAGTCTTATTTGAGAGGAGCGGGACCTGTGAGTTCAGAGCTGCTGTACCGTAGCCTAAAACACCAAAACAAGAGAACACCCATCTGCAAACAGAGGACGTCTGTACTCACACACAGATTAGGCAGTATTTGGACAACAAAATGGCTGTGGTTGCGGTTATAGGTGATCCACAGGGGCGCAGCTGGAAGAAGTCGGGGGGAGGGGAGCCCCAACAGCACAGTCCCGGGGCCGTCTCCGGGCCGCGCCGCAATTACCGAAAGCGCGTCCCAGGCTCTTACTGCGGGGCGCTGCGAGACGCGGGGCGCGCAGCCCCGGGGCGCGCAACGCCAGCAGCTGCCTTCCCGGCGAGGCTCTTCGGCCGCCAGCCCCGCTCCGCTCTGCTCTGCGCGGCGGCGGCTCCGCCGGGCCGGGC
>VYZW01013468.1:6910-20823 GCA_013401315.1 Balaeniceps rex
AAAAAAAAAAAGAATAGGGTGCCAGAAAGACAAGACCGCAAAAGAAAATTTAAAAAAAAAAAAAAAAATCACTAAAACATTTTTACAAATGTTGCTGTTTTTTTCTCTTACCCTGTGATGTTATCATGCTTCAAAGCAGAACAATTCCTTATTGGTTTATAGGAAAATGCCAGTAGTAAATTAATTGTATTAAGTAAATTTGAATAAATTCTTTTAAAGATAGACCTTTTAAAATAATTTAAACTGTATATCTTTTTTTTTTTCCCCTGGTGAATGAGTTTAACTAGCTATATGCAATCACACAAATGCTGTTGGAATTTGTAGGGGTTTTTTCCTTCTTTGTCTGCTAGAATCATGAGTTCAAAATAGAGCATTTCAATATACGTACAAAAACATCTGTTTTGAAATTCATTACTGCAGTACTTTATAGAAATAATTGTTTGGTTATCATTCAAAAAATGCAGCAGCTTTAACTTCATGTATGAAAATCCTGTGGAGTGCCATTTATAACTCTTTAAATTTATAAATCCCTTAGACCATCAATAAGCCACACTCTATGCAACAGGTTTCCTTCAACTGGAAAATAGTCATTGTTTTAAAACATTTCTCATTCCAGAGGAACAACATAAGACTGCTAATGAAGCAAACAGTTCTGTTTCTTTTCTACCCTCTTACTTTCCTTCTGAGATGAATGTCAAAGAATCAATCAATAGAAGTTTAAGCATTGAGGACTGAGCTTTTTATAATTTCATTGAGGATAGGGCAGAAGAATTTAAATCATGAAGATGTAACAGACATTACCCCGTCCATCATAAAGCTGTAAAAGTTAAATGAAGGAAAAAAAGCCAAGGTGGCTAAACCAGAATGAAAGTAGTTTGCTGTATCTTCAGTACATACCTTGAATTAAAATAGTACAGTTAATCTTTATTTTTTCCTAGTGACACAAAGCATAGGCTATTCATAAATATAAACACACACATATGTGTACACATACACATACTTCATATGTATCTAATATAAGGTGGTTTTGATATAGCAGAGCCTGCATTCAGCTATGTATATATTAATTTTATGGTACAAAAATAACCCTCAATACATTAACACACCAACCAATCATCAGATTTCAAGGCTCTGCTGTTTCCTTAGACAAATTACCAGGAAACAAATATTTCTGAGATGACCATGAATTGAACTGATACATTAAAGAGAACGACAAAAGGTACTAACAGAGGAAAATGTGTTGTTATTTTTCTTTCAAAGAAGAATAGAATTCAAAATGCAAAATAATGTTGGACTTAATTTAATAAACCAGTTTTCATTTGAGACACAGAGTTCAGCCAGTAGTGTTTATAAGAACAGAATAATCACTTTTCAGATTTAGAGGGTAGTTAGCCTAGAGAAATAGTCACTACTGTCGGAGTGAAAATATCTTTCTTACTACAAACACAACTCATTACTAATTATTAGATAAGTTATTTTGCCTGCTGTAAAACTCCCAGTGACCTCAGTGAGATGAGGATTTTGTGTCTATTTTCACAAATATTTGTAAAACTTCCATTGCTTACTACACAGGTTCACTTTGTATGATTTGAAATGGGCATTATTAACATGATTGACATACATGTACAGGGTAGGAAAAACCATTGCATCGTACTTATTTCATAGAACAAACCCAAAGAAATTGTACTTTTTATCTCTTAGCAACTATGCAAAAAAAAGCCTTTCTTGCACACATGTACTGAATACAGTGATTCAAAACCACAAAATGTTAAATAGTAGGTACAATTATATGACTAAACTACCTTTAGTCACATCATTCAGTGAAGAGTCATAATTAAGAAATATTTTAATCATTAGCATCACTATTGAAGGATCTACAAAGCCAAATCATGAGCAGAACCCTTTTGTATTAGTTAAGATTATGAATTCCTCTCAACTGTCCTTAGCCATCTAAAAGTTAAGTATGCTAACAGCAACTTTTAAAGCAGCTCTTCCTTTCCTACCCCATCATGTTGGATACATTCAGTTTGTTAGGATACACCATCTTCTTCCTCCAGTTACTACATCAGAAGCCCAGATGACTACAGCAGACCAGATATTTAGATGGCTAAATATCGATGAATGAATCCTACCTCAAAATACACTCTTTTCTCCAGAGAGTTTATATGCAGGTAAATCATGTCAGTAAGTTCCTACTGCGGAGTAGCCAAAAGGAGTCCTGTGCTACTGGAGTCCTTTCAATCCAGCTGCATCTGCATTGTTGGACCCCTGAAGAACAGGGGCCTAACATATCTGAACCTGGCAATAGCTGGGCAGCCAGAAACTTAGATAATACAAATCATTACTTTTTCACCTCGGTGTTTTATTTTTATCTCTATCTCTAAATTTAGCTACAAAAGTCTTTGATCCTACAAACACTTGAGACACGCATAGTTTTACTCTCAACTGATTTAAACCTTTGGGATTCTTCTCAAAAGAAAACATCTGAATGCTTTGATTGTGCTGAATAAAATGCCTACTGTTTTAGGAGCTAAGTTTGAAAAGTAGACTTTAATATGCAGTTGCATAACAGATATAAATATATCGATAAATTAATTCCACATCTACTCATATGCATAAACAGATGAGGCTAAATTACACAGTTGATTTTTGAGCTGCTAAAGCTTGTGGAAAACAGTTAGATTCAATTCACAAATCATTGCTGTAGCAGTGTACAGTAAATAAACAAAAATTCATTTCATGGTATTTCAGTTTTTATGGTATTGTTTGAGACAGTCTGCAGACTGCTATTACTTCTACTATAAAAATTGTAATATTACAATGGTGGCTGGTAGTGTGGATGTAGTTAAAGGTCTTCCAGTTTTTCCATTATAAACCTCTATTTTAAAGGGCTTAGAACTCCACTATAAAATCTTCTTCAGATGAGCATGTTGTAAACAACTTACACACACAGAAACACAGACACACTTAATGCATACATCTATAATTTTTAAAGCTGAACCTAAAAAAAGAAATAAAAGTGAGACAAAAGAACAATGACCTGGATTCACAAGGAAACACATATTGTTGAAGTAACATTAAAAGCCTGGAAATTTGTAGTTAAACTCATGCTACAAAGAAATGCTAGAAAATCAAAATATTTTTCTTTTTGTCTCTGTAGCACAACGTAGGAATAAGAACAAGTCTGCAGTAGCAACACTGGTTGTCTAACAAACCTTTAGGCAGGCATCAGGATAAAGATGATTCCAAAATAATTCTCACCCATCTTTTTCCTCTTTCACCTACTCCATTAGAAAAGAGCTGCAGTGTTGATTTTTTAAACAGTATTTTTATGAATTACAATAATTTTCTCCATTTTGTCTTCCCACACTCTTTGCTCTTGTACATTTACAGCGAGACAGAGGGAAAAATAAATAAATGTAAACCCAATATATTTAGCAGTAATAAACTCAGAAACCAAAAAACTCTAGGGAATTCTGAAACTATTTTTAAAAAAATGTAATTCTGAATATTATTCTGTTAAAATTATTTTCACTTAGAAAACCTAAGCTTTTTTACTGAGACAAAGAAGAAGAGACAAAGGACACATTTAAAAATCTTCCTGACAGGAACTTCTTTAAAAATAAAGGAAGTATTGAAAATATTTTTTCTACCTATAGTGTTAATACATTCTAGGATTTCATAATACACAAGGACACAGAGGCTTTTATCCTCTGAATTTCTCTACTTTATTACAGACTGCCACAAATACTGCAAAAATTCACCACTAGCAAGTATACTACCACAAAAATCACTACTATCAAGTATACCTATGATTAATAAAGTGTATACATACTGTTACAAATTACTATCAGCAATCAATAATATAGTATCAATTGGTAGTATGGCAGCGATCAATCATATAGCAGTAGCCAATAAGAGCAACAACCAAGTAGGTACATACTGTTACAAGTTACTACAAACTTATAATTAGTGAAGCAACCTATCAACAATATAACAGCAGATATACTTATGACAGGTACTTATATGGATATATAATATTTGTATCAAGTGATTAGACAGATTTCAGAAGGGGCCAAACCATCCCAGAGGAGAGGACAAACTGATCTCAAATGGGAACCCAACCATCCCAAATGTGGACAAACCAAACCAACCGTGATCCATGTCACACAGTCTGGAGTCAGCCAGGCATCCCTGGTGAGAGCCCATGATCTCATAGAAAGTTAGTGTGAAATTCAGACTGTTTAGGAAAAGAAAGTGTCCTGGTTTTGGTCAGATTAGAGTTAATTTTCTTCCTAGTAGCTAGCATAGTGCTGTGTTTTGGATTTAGTATGAGAAGAATGCTGATAACACACTGATGTTTTAGTTGTTGCTAAGTAGTGCTTAGACTAGTCAAGGACTTTCTTTTTCAGCTTCCCATGCTCTGCCAGGTGCACAAGAAACTGGGAGAGGGCACAGCCAAGGTAGTTGATCCAAACTGACCAAAGGGCTATTCCATACCATATGATGTCATGCTCAGTATATAAACTGAGAAGAGTTGGCCAGGGGGCAGCGATCGCTGCTTGGGGACTGGCTGGGCGTCGGTCAGCGGGTGGTGAGCAGTTGCATCACTTGTTTTCTTTTCCATGTGTTTTGTTTGTCTCTCTTGTTCTCCTTTTCATTGCAATTTTTATTACTACTACTACTATTATTATTATTATTGTTATCTTATTCAATTATTAAACTGTTCTTATCTCAACCCGTGAGTTTTCTTACTCTTGCCCTTCCGATTCTCTCCCCCATCCCACTGGGGAGGGGGGAGGGTGAGCGAGTGGCTGTGTGGTGCTTGGTTGCTAACTGGGGCTAAACCACGACAGAAAGGCATGTGCAGCATGGGAAGATCTCAGAGACAGAGGCTCCATTTGGGATAAAAATTAAGTCCTTTTCATATCATAGAGACATAAGAGGGCATAGGACTCTATCACTTCCAGCAGCCAATAGATGCTGGCAATTTCTGTTTTTCATCTGTAACAGCCAATAGATGATTATGATTTGTTCTTTCAGATCTATTTTTTTCCCCAGACTGTTTCCATCTTCTCAGATGATAAGTTGCTGTTACAGTCCCTTGTTTTTTGTGCTTATCGATGGTATCTCAGGACGTCTCCAGTTTCTAGAAACCCCAGCTATACTTCAAGGATGTCAGATGAACTTTTCAAGGACACTTTTGGTTCCCAGGCCTAGTTCCCATGCTAAGAGTTCCCAGGCTGGCAGACATTTTCTCTGTCAGTGTTTTTCAGCAGACACTTTCTTTTGTTCAGTAATTTTCCCTTTCTAACCAGGCCACCTTTATGGCTGCTCACATCACTTATTAAGCTATCCAAATCGCTAGTACACTGGAACAGTGCATCTTCAGAAGGTAAGAAAATTCTAGGCTGTAGCTGATATACCATCAGACTGCCTAGAGGTCTGAAGAAAGCTTTAAAAAAGAATGTGCAAGGACTTACTCAGTTGTTTGTTGATGGGGAACAATCGGTAAATATTATGTCCACTATGTGAACATAAGGCGACAGGAGAGAATAAGTGAAACTTTTCTCATTCTTCTTGATCAGTTTCAAATATACTTTTGAACGAATGCTTTCTTAGAAAAACATATGGGGTTTCTTTCTTATTATGAGTCAATGCCACAGCAACTAAAATATAAAAGAGAAAATTTTTCCACAACAGTTTCTCTAAATGTTATTTGATAATTTTGCTTCACTTTTAGAGAAAAAAACCAAAATCTCGAATGTAAAGGCTTCATAATGTGTGCACATTGGTTAGCACAGTAACCCAGACTAATCTATAAAACAATACTGTGGTTTAGAAAAAATAATTCACAGCTGGAGTCTAGTGACAGCTGTTTTCAGGAAGCCTCTGCAATGACTGTGACTGTGGTAGGCTTGTGAGGGGTGCAGTACAAGAGAAAACAGGGGAAAGAAGAGTACTTTACTACTGAGCTGTTCCTTAATTTTTGTAAGAGTTCTTATTTTATTGTGAGAAAGAGCTGGTGATGATTGAGAAAGTACATGAAATCAGGTCTGCCCTGACTGGTTATTAAAAGGGCTCCTTGACTCCTCCTAACAGTGTACAAGCTGCAAAGAACAACAAACTCTCATCCCATTGCTTCCAGTAAACTCAAATAATGTTGCATATTTTTGTGTGCAGATATGTTACTATTTTTTCTATATAAAAAATATTTTAATAAACTAATGGACTACTGGCATACACTGACACCTCTATCTTGGATAGATTACTTCTATCATAATTTATATTGTCTAGTTCAGAGGAGCCTTATGGGCAGACATTAAAGTTAAGGCTGCACACTTGGGAAGAAGCATTTGCTAGGCATTATAGAGAGGAGAGAGAAAAACAGAGGAGACATTGGAGAGTGGAACTTAAGTACTCTACCCTTGTGGTCATGCAGCCCCCCAGGCCACTCTGAGATCTCAGGATAAGCCCTATTGTGCTGTTATCTTGGTCATAAGTGACTTGGGTGTCAGACACTCCCTGTCCACACCTGGGCCATCTGCTACCTGAATTGTATACCAGAATAACTCAGCACAAATTGTGGCCAGAATGTAAAATACTCACCAAAGCCCATCATCTCGAGAGCCTATAAATAGCGATCCAAAAGGGAGACTTTTCAAGCTCTCCAGGACTGCAGCAGGCTGTGTGACCCAGTATCTCGCCTGAGCTGGGACTCCTCTCAGCGTAGATTTTGCGAGGATTGAAGGATCATCCGTCGACAATTTTGCGAGGACTCAAAGGCCTGATTTCATGAGGTTCACCAGCTGGCCGTTGATGAATGCTGGCACATAAAAGTGAGTAATTCATGAAACTCATGAAAAGGGAAATTTTAATCACANTTTTGGTTCCCAGGCCTAGTTCCCATGCTAAGAGTTCCCAGGCTGGCAGACATTTTCTCTGTCAGTGTTTTTCAGCAGACACTTTCTTTTGTTCAGTAATTTTCCCTTTCTAACCAGGCCACCTTTATGGCTGCTCACATCACTTATTAAGCTATCCAAATCGCTAGTACACTGGAACAGTGCATCTTCAGAAGGTAAGAAAATTCTAGGCTGTAGCTGATATACCATCAGACTGCCTAGAGGTCTGAAGAAAGCTTTAAAAAAGAATGTGCAAGGACTTACTCAGTTGTTTGTTGATGGGGAACAATCGGTAAATATTATGTCCACTATGTGAACATAAGGCGACAGGAGAGAATAAGTGAAACTTTTCTCATTCTTCTTGATCAGTTTCAAATATACTTTTGAACGAATGCTTTCTTAGAAAAACATATGGGGTTTCTTTCTTATTATGAGTCAATGCCACAGCAACTAAAATATAAAAGAGAAAATTTTTCCACAACAGTTTCTCTAAATGTTATTTGATAATTTTGCTTCACTTTTAGAGAAAAAAACCAAAATCTCGAATGTAAAGGCTTCATAATGTGTGCACATTGGTTAGCACAGTAACCCAGACTAATCTATAAAACAATACTGTGGTTTAGAAAAAATAATTCACAGCTGGAGTCTAGTGACAGCTGTTTTCAGGAAGCCTCTGCAATGACTGTGACTGTGGTAGGCTTGTGAGGGGTGCAGTACAAGAGAAAACAGGGGAAAGAAGAGTACTTTACTACTGAGCTGTTCCTTAATTTTTGTAAGAGTTCTTATTTTATTGTGAGAAAGAGCTGGTGATGATTGAGAAAGTACATGAAATCAGGTCTGCCCTGACTGGTTATTAAAAGGGCTCCTTGACTCCTCCTAACAGTGTACAAGCTGCAAAGAACAACAAACTCTCATCCCATTGCTTCCAGTAAACTCAAATAATGTTGCATATTTTTGTGTGCAGATATGTTACTATTTTTTCTATATAAAAAATATTTTAATAAACTAATGGACTACTGGCATACACTGACACCTCTATCTTGGATAGATTACTTCTATCATAATTTATATTGTCTAGTTCAGAGGAGCCTTATGGGCAGACATTAAAGTTAAGGCTGCACACTTGGGAAGAAGCATTTGCTAGGCATTATAGAGAGGAGAGAGAAAAACAGAGGAGACATTGGAGAGTGGAACTTAAGTACTCTACCCTTGTGGTCATGCAGCCCCCCAGGCCACTCTGAGATCTCAGGATAAGCCCTATTGTGCTGTTATCTTGGTCATAAGTGACTTGGGTGTCAGACACTCCCTGTCCACACCTGGGCCATCTGCTACCTGAATTGTATACCAGAATAACTCAGCACAAATTGTGGCCAGAATGTAAAATACTCACCAAAGCCCATCATCTCGAGAGCCTATAAATAGCGATCCAAAAGGGAGACTTTTCAAGCTCTCCAGGACTGCAGCAGGCTGTGTGACCCAGTATCTCGCCTGAGCTGGGACTCCTCTCAGCGTAGATTTTGCGAGGATTGAAGGATCATCCGTCGACAATTTTGCGAGGACTCAAAGGCCTGATTTCATGAGGTTCACCAGCTGGCCGTTGATGAATGCTGGCACATAAAAGTGAGTAATTCATGAAACTCATGAAAAGGGAAATTTTAATCACAGGTCAACTTCTATGTGTGTGTGTGTGCAATTTGATTCAGAACTATTTGTCTGTTTGTGTGTGTGTGCACGATTTGATTTAGAGCTGTTTGTCAGTTAGTCTGTCTGTGTGTGTGTGATTTGATTTAAACCCCATCTGTGTGTGCAACCCTGCTGTAAGTTTCAGGTGACCCTTGCCATTCTTAAGTCTTTAACTAAGTCGCTATTTTGCTTGTAACAAATTCCCTTGAATCACTCTGTTGAATTGGCTGATGCTTAAGTGCTGTTAAGAATGATACAACCTAATTTTGTGATCTATCTCAAAAATACTAATAAATCCTAAATTGCAGCTAAACCAAAGCTGTGTAAAAAATCGTATATGCTGCAACCCTTCACCTGGATAAACNAAAGCTTTAAAAAAGAATGTGCAAGGACTTACTCAGTTGTTTGTTGATGGGGAACAATCGGTAAATATTATGTCCACTATGTGAACATAAGGCGACAGGAGAGAATAAGTGAAACTTTTCTCATTCTTCTTGATCAGTTTCAAATATACTTTTGAACGAATGCTTTCTTAGAAAAACATATGGGGTTTCTTTCTTATTATGAGTCAATGCCACAGCAACTAAAATATAAAAGAGAAAATTTTTCCACAACAGTTTCTCTAAATGTTATTTGATAATTTTGCTTCACTTTTAGAGAAAAAAACCAAAATCTCGAATGTAAAGGCTTCATAATGTGTGCACATTGGTTAGCACAGTAACCCAGACTAATCTATAAAACAATACTGTGGTTTAGAAAAAATAATTCACAGCTGGAGTCTAGTGACAGCTGTTTTCAGGAAGCCTCTGCAATGACTGTGACTGTGGTAGGCTTGTGAGGGGTGCAGTACAAGAGAAAACAGGGGAAAGAAGAGTACTTTACTACTGAGCTGTTCCTTAATTTTTGTAAGAGTTCTTATTTTATTGTGAGAAAGAGCTGGTGATGATTGAGAAAGTACATGAAATCAGGTCTGCCCTGACTGGTTATTAAAAGGGCTCCTTGACTCCTCCTAACAGTGTACAAGCTGCAAAGAACAACAAACTCTCATCCCATTGCTTCCAGTAAACTCAAATAATGTTGCATATTTTTGTGTGCAGATATGTTACTATTTTTTCTATATAAAAAATATTTTAATAAACTAATGGACTACTGGCATACACTGACACCTCTATCTTGGATAGATTACTTCTATCATAATTTATATTGTCTAGTTCAGAGGAGCCTTATGGGCAGACATTAAAGTTAAGGCTGCACACTTGGGAAGAAGCATTTGCTAGGCATTATAGAGAGGAGAGAGAAAAACAGAGGAGACATTGGAGAGTGGAACTTAAGTACTCTACCCTTGTGGTCATGCAGCCCCCCAGGCCACTCTGAGATCTCAGGATAAGCCCTATTGTGCTGTTATCTTGGTCATAAGTGACTTGGGTGTCAGACACTCCCTGTCCACACCTGGGCCATCTGCTACCTGAATTGTATACCAGAATAACTCAGCACAAATTGTGGCCAGAATGTAAAATACTCACCAAAGCCCATCATCTCGAGAGCCTATAAATAGCGATCCAAAAGGGAGACTTTTCAAGCTCTCCAGGACTGCAGCAGGCTGTGTGACCCAGTATCTCGCCTGAGCTGGGACTCCTCTCAGCGTAGATTTTGCGAGGATTGAAGGATCATCCGTCGACAATTTTGCGAGGACTCAAAGGCCTGATTTCATGAGGTTCACCAGCTGGCCGTTGATGAATGCTGGCACATAAAAGTGAGTAATTCATGAAACTCATGAAAAGGGAAATTTTAATCACAGGTCAACTTCTATGTGTGTGTGTGTGCAATTTGATTCAGAACTATTTGTCTGTTTGTGTGTGTGTGCACGATTTGATTTAGAGCTGTTTGTCAGTTAGTCTGTCTGTGTGTGTGTGATTTGATTTAAACCCCATCTGTGTGTGCAACCCTGCTGTAAGTTTCAGGTGACCCTTGCCATTCTTAAGTCTTTAACTAAGTCGCTATTTTGCTTGTAACAAATTCCCTTGAATCACTCTGTTGAATTGGCTGATGCTTAAGTGCTGTTAAGAATGATACAACCTAATTTTGTGATCTATCTCAAAAATACTAATAAATCCTAAATTGCAGCTAAACCAAAGCTGTGTAAAAAATCGTATATGCTGCAACCCTTCACCTGGATAAACAAGTGAAAGGCTAAAGGTGGATTTCCTTTGTAGACACCTTTGCTCCAGTAACAAACTACAAATATAATCTTGAGAAAGGGCAACTCAAAGCAAAGTTTCAAAACACATCAAGGACAGTATATATTTTGATCTTAAGAAAATATTTATTTTTTATAAAATAAAGAACAAAGCCAAACTCTGTTTTCATCATTTTGCCTTTTATGCTCATTACAAAACATGAGAGTATTTGATTTCAGCACTGGAAAGTTCTTTTGAAAATGAAGCAAACTCTTACAAATGAGATAAAATCAATGTATTGTCATGACATTTAAGTACCAAGAAATCAGAATTTTTTTGATGAAAAACCAAATTTATGGGAAAATTTTAGATGATTGCCACTGAATATATCACCATGTAGAGAAATACAATGTACCTCCCAGTCCCCTGAGAACACAGCTCACTCCCTCATCAGCAAGATGTTTCGTTAAAAAAAAATGGGTAATACCATACTGAGATCTTATTTTGTAAAATTTCCAGTCTTCTTTAGTTCCTACTTAAAAAAAGTTCTCTTTATTTGATTATTGTAAATAATTACTTTCTTGTCAGTTGCACTATAAACAAAGATTAATAATAGTAAGATAAATCACAGAACTTTTGAATTTGAAGGAGGCAATTGCACCTGCAAGCAATCATGCTTTACATTTGTGAAGCCATTTCAATCTAAAGATCTTAAAGACCCGTGAAAACATTCATTAATTCAGCCTCACAGTCCTCCTGAGAAGTAGATCGTGGAAGAAAATTCCAGGTATCACTGTCAGAAGTTGTACACTAATAAGAGTTTTGTCATGGCAGACTCAAGCTACGCACTCCCCTATGGCTGCAGAGAAAAATGAGGAGTAAATGAACAGACAATGACTTTGCTACTGGGAGCATTCAGGAGAGTAGCAAGTTACTAAAGACTGCACAACTGAACACCCAGAGAGATCACATAATGAGGTAGTGCCAGAATAAAAGCCAGAAGAGTGGGAAGCCCAAGACATGACTAGGCTGGAAATTCTTAAAGTAGAATTTGTGGTAAATTTGATATTTGTGCTAGTATTCAGGAATGTATGAAATTATCTTTGTCAAATAAGAGCATTACTGGGATTTTTTTTTTTTAAAGCTTTTGTAATTTACTATCCAGTCTCAACTATTTGCTTAGTATTTTCAAAGATATACAGGAAGGCCATTGAGAAATTGAGAACATCCCTTTATATTTGTATATTTCTACTTTTTTGCCTACCAATCTATACTAATTTATTTCTAAGATTTTTATAGAAGTAAGGCTATGATTTGTTATTGATTTTACCTTCTTCTTAATCACTGTCCTATCTTTTGTTGCAGTAGAGTTATACCACTATTGGATGCAATCATCTGTAGTGCACAAATAAAAAATACAAAGTTGAAAAAAATCACTGTGTACTATGAAATAAAACACGAAGAAGACACACCAATTCATGAAGAAAAATATTTGGCTTATTAAATACAGTGACTGTGCTTATTAAACTAAATATACTTGAAATCATATTAATCTCTGTCTAGCAAAGATTTTAAGAAAACACCACTGACAAAGGAAATATTTTAAACATGAATCACAGCAAATATCCTAATAAACAAAACCAACACATAGAATTTTAGCACAAGAATATGTTCTTATGGACAAATTACAAAGAGTTTGAGTCCTTCTTTGGGGGCCTATCCTCACCAAAGTTATTTTGAAGGACAAGAGAAAAAAACATTGGTTTGGGTACACAGGAATTTCCTTCATAATCATAGTCTTACTGGTAAAGGTGATATTTTTCAACATGTAGCTTTTTTCCTTTTCTGAAGTTGAGGGAGCTGACCAGTCATACATGAGGAACATGTAACTTCATCTTAAGAAATGCTGTGACAGTCTCCCCTGCATCTACAAGTTTTGGGTGGGATTTTGGTTCTGCAAATTGTGATTCTTCCCAAGGATTTCTCCTGTTAATGTTGTGACTGTGTTTTTTTCATTTAAATTGAGCCACATTAATGGGCATGGCTGTAGATTTCATTTGATGTAGGTGTGTGTTTGCACAGCATATGTGCATAAAAACATCCACCTGTTAATTAACAGAAGATTTAAATATGTTTTGATACTTGTTTTCAGCTTACAGTTTAATTGAGAATACAGTACTGATGCTGTGCCAGGGTGGTCTGAATGAAATACTGAACACATGATATCACTCTTGTTCTTGTCAACAGTGTCAACAGAGTTTATTAATGATCCAGTGATAGCCTTGACACCCCGACAACTACTGAACAAAAATGGAAATGCAATTATGCCTGAGAGATGTGCTTACAAAAAAAGATTTCTGATAAGATGGTAGTTTTCTCACACAGCCTTGATTGGTGCCCTGCTTGAACTAGTCTTCTGGGGCTACACAGGAATTTCTTTTCTTCATACTGGGTTCTTTTTGTTTTGGTTTTGTTTTTTCCAATCAGCTTTGTAGATATATAAATACATTTAAAACATTAATTTGCAAATAACATATATTTTATTTACAATTAAGCCCATTTCCACATATCACCTCTTCCCATTATGACTGATAGCAATTGGCTATGGATTTATTTCATGCCTTTTTCACTGTTTCTCTTTATGGTTTCAAGAACTGAAGGCAAAAGATACACTTTAGTTTGGGTTGTTAGCACAAACTGAAAATAAGTATGCACAGTACTAAAATTTTACTACTTCTGCTAGCTAAGTACAGCTGCCATGCTGGGTGGATGACAGACCTGTATTGGTCTGTTTAAGCCAAAATTCTTCACTGTGAGAAGGTTCATTCATATTTGCTTTTTCAAGCTGTTCTCTGAACTGGAGGACCGCAGAGAATCTGTATTTTTTCAGCTGTGGTTTGAAGGAGTGTCCTCAAATTGTACTTTGAGGTTTTCCTATCAGATGTTTTGTACAAATTGACTGCTGGAGGTTGTGTCAGAGGAATGACAGGTTCAAAGGTGGTGACTCAAAAATGTAGGAGAGCTAAAATGTATCTCTGCAATTTCTCTTAGCACAGGTCAGAAGAGTGAAAGAAAATTAAATACGGATTCACATACTATCACATACATAAAGTAATTTTAACAGTAGCTTTTCCTTTCAGTTCTTGAAACC
>VYZW01013472.1:9423-20001 GCA_013401315.1 Balaeniceps rex
GCCAGACTTGCTTTCTAATTATTCTAGTGTAGAAACAAAGTAACGCCTGGATTTCAGAGACATTACTAAACCCAACATGACGAAAGTATTTCTTGTAAGCAAGGAATAAAAATCTCATTTTCTCACCATCTGATTGAAATGTCATTTTTAAATGCTAGTGCTTTTCAATCTTTGGGTTTGTTTTTAAACTGAAACTCAGTGGCTGTGCAATTGGCTATTACTTGGCCTGCATACATCCACCCTTCTTCCTTCCTGACTTCTGAAGCTATAACGTAGTATGAAATAATGCCAAAATTTCACTGAAAATAATGATGTAACATTCTTCAGCTCTATTAAAATGAGCCTTTGAAATGGAA
Source organism: Balaeniceps rex (assembly GCA_013401315.1). NCBI lineage: Eukaryota > Metazoa > Chordata > Aves > Pelecaniformes > Balaenicipitidae > Balaeniceps > Balaeniceps rex. Next base: position 9,780 of record VYZW01013472.1, read on the forward strand.
AATCTGGTAACGCACATGAAGGAGGTATGCTAAGTTTGCAGTGCCCATCCTGTTGCCTACTGTTGCTTCTCTGTTGGGGTAGTTGTACCACCTCATTTTAGTCAGCCAAAAGACATGGGTTTCTCCAAAGGATCTGCAGGAACATCTTTTTGCTTTTTTAATCAACAGCATAGGGACACTAGGCAGACTAGCCTGATAACACAGGTATCTGAAGTGGTTGTTTAATTCTCTCCCAGCCTCCATACTGTTGCCTTGAACTCACCTTATTCATCTTTCTTTATCTACATCTCATTTAATATTTGTAAAATGACCTCTCTGTGTAAAGACCTTCATTCTTCACCTGAGCCCCCATAACTGAAGCTCCTAGATATTAAAGACACAGAAAAAATAAATTAGGGGGAGGTCATAAAAAGGTCCTAAAGAACCACCTCTGTGTTGGGGTGGAACACCTTATCAGCAATGTGCTCTGGTGTCAAGTGAACAACTTCCAGTGTGACCTGGTTATTTTGTGCTACATACTTCAATATTTTTCTCTTTCGACCAGATACTGAAAGGCTGTAGGCTGTGATGTTGTCTACATGCACTTGTGAATTATAGCAGTGCCATTTGCACAGCTGTAGTTAACGACCTGTCAGGTTTCCCATTATGATGTTATGCTGTTATTTTCAGGGTTTATGTCCTGACTATAAAGTTGGTGACTGCTTGGTCTGGAAACACTAATGCATTTTTGTACATTTTATAAACACAAAATGAAAAAGTGCCCTAATACAAAACCACACTCTATTCAGAAAGGAAAAAGTGACAATTTTAAGTAATATTTTCAGTAGTAGAAAAAAACAATCAATAACATTCAGGAAGCTTCCTTCTTTGGCCAGAGTCATTAACTATAATGCGATTTACAGCTCTGAGCAGGGTCAGCAGGTAGCCGGAAATGCATTAAGTAAGTAGGTGACTGTATTTTATGGTGAGTTTCTCTGTAAGAGATAGGAAATCTCTCGATGACCACAAATAGCATGTGCCCAGAAATGCCATGCTGGGGTGATGTTACACGATAGCTGTATTTTAATGTGTGTAAGCAACAGCAGTAAAGCTGCTCCGAATAATAATTCCACGTACTCAGACAGGCAGACATGGTAAATGATGAGCATGGATTTTGCTCTTGAGTGTGTTCAATGGATTCATGGTTCAGTGAATTCACAACTGACCTTTTTAGAGAGGTGTTACAAGAGGAGGAAATTTTCACTGAGTACAAATGAGTGGTTTCAGGCTATCAAGTCAATAGCAATCCCCTAACTGAAGAGCCTAAATAATCCTACACATACACACACATGGTTCTTCAGAAATAAAGTTCTTGCAGGCTACTGAATAAATACTATGATATAACAATCCTCTGATTCCATATTCATAATTTAAATCAGAGCAGTCTATGAGGAAAGTACTTGCGTACTGTATGATGTATCTACCTTTACAGCCTCATTTCCTTCTCTTTCTGACCTCTTTCTCCATTAGGCAGGGGACAGGATTTGACAAGGAAGTTCTTTGTGAGTAACAGTGAAACTTTCATTGACAACAAACAACAAGCAGAGTTACTCTGTGTAACCATACACAGAGCAGTAGTGTGATCTTATTTCACAGTTTATTTTAACCACAGATAAGGGTGTAGCTGCAGTGACCATATTTTCCTCTGTGTGAAGTGGCAAATTCTACCCTAATGACACTAAATTGTACTAATGAGATGTACGAATTGAGAACTGCATGCTGTATAAATATAAAGTCCTCAGTGGTGCTGGGTTCATCACCAATGTAACAGTTAGGAATAATCTCCCTGAAGTCACTAAAATATCCTGATGTAAATAGTCTCAGTGAAATAAGAGGGGGATTCCTAATTGATAATTGCAAACTGTAATTGTAGTACTCTTAAAATATAATTCTCTTCATCAAAGCATTTTACAAGAGTATTTTTGTAAGTGGGATAATGACAGGAGGAGCAGTGAGGCAACGTCTTAGTGTCACTCATTATCTCTATTTCCATGCTATGCTGAGATCCCTTCCAGTTCTATCTCATCCCATACGGATTTATGGGAGAAGTACCTAAGCAAACATAAGCTGAAGCATTGTAACCCTTCTCTGATGAAGTCATGCCACTACAGAAGAACATTATTAGCACAGAAAAATACTATTCCTTGTTATTCTCAGTGACTTCTTTCTCCACGAGACGCTAGCTTATTTTACACTATACAACAAAAATCTATAAAGAACGGGTTTTGTTAATGTAGGGAGTGATGACTGCTACTATCAGTCTTGTACCAAAATACATGCGCACACACAGAAAAAGACTACTGCTACAAGGTAATTAATAGCCAAAGCTCCAAGTCCTCTCCCTTACATAATCAACCATGGCAGATGTCATTACTCGCTTTCAGTTTGGATTATTAGCTTAGAAAAGTTGCCTGGGTCTCTGAGCAGCCACTAATTCTTCTATCAGATTTCTTTGTGCTTCAGTTCTACTCCTGTAAGACATGGATACCATCAAAATGTCTACTGCCAAAGGGTGACAAGAACTACTAAGATACTGTGTGAAGAGCAGACTGTCAAGGTGTAAGAGAAGATAAACTTCTTGAATATACCAATACATATACTCAGCAGCACCAACACGCAGGAGCCTTGCTGTCTGGGACTCAGAACTATCCTGAATAATCCTTCAAAGTAAGGATTTACAAGCTTTCAGTTATTCATGACTTAGTCATGGATCACTGTTTCAACTGTTTTTATACTTAGCTTGTCAAGAATATGATAAACCCTTTCCCATATATACCAGTTCCTTTGCTTTTAGGTCACAGTGAAGAACCTAAGAAAAGAAAGATTCCTAATATTATCCTTACCTTTTTATTCCAAACCCCAAACTTTTGATGACACATCTAAGGTCCTGCACAGGAATGATCCTTCTTTTAAGCAAAAGCTTAAGAGGATGTGCTCATCATGGAATGATGAACCCTTGAAAGATCACAGAGGTGGGCTTGCTGGCTTTTCACTTTTAATAAGTGGGCTGGGATAATATTTTAAAAAACTAAATTGCATTAAGTTTGCAGAAAGAGCAGTTACTTAACCAACAGTAACTGCAGGTGTTCAAGATTCTGTAATGATTGTAGACTCCACAGTGTATAGGACAGCAGATGTTTTGGATACTGCTCCCCATTCTCCTGTTTGAGGATATAAACGCCCAAATGGTAACCACCACCTCTTAAACTTCCTCCCAGCTAGAAGCCATCATCCATGCAGGTTGTGGTAGCCCTACCAAGTACAGCTGTCTCAAAGAATTAGTGTTATTTAATTGTTCTTTCTTCTTATAACCCATACTAGTGTCACTGCAAGGTAAACAGCAACCACTTCAGGATAGGGGAAAGAGGATTTTCAACTTCATTAAAAAGTAATTGGAGCACTGCTATCCCTAAAATTGGCATCTAACCTAACAGCAAAGTGTGAGGTACAATAATTGGCAAGGATCTGCAGATTACTGCCTTGAAGGTCTTCCATATTAGCACATTCCTGAAGTAGAAGGGGGATACTGCTTGTGTCCTAGCAGGAGGAACCTGCAGGTTCAGCAGGAGAGGTAGTAGACAGCTGGTAACACAGCAAGATACAACATGCTATCCAATGCGGTATTTGTTATAAAGGGAAGGCTTGACCTTTGCAGTGCCTGACTGTTGCTAGATATAGACAGGAAGACAACTTGAATCGTTTGGTCCTGTCAGTATAATAAAGCAAAGTCCGAGATACATGTTACATGCAATTTTTCTTCTGTTGGATATTAATCATAACTTAGGAGGAAAAAACACACCCCAGAAAGATAATTAGGCTGTTAAGGGAAATGGATCTGAGACCACTTCAGCAAAGAACTGTGGTCCAACCACAAGTCTGGCAAGGTTTAAAATTTTAGATTTTCTGAGTTCTTTACTGTGGTTACTTCACATTGCTTGCCCTCTAAAATGTATTTGTTTTGTTCAAGGAGTGAAGGAAGCTTTGCGGAGGGGGGAAGTATTCAGAGATCTGTTTGCAAAATGGTTGCAGCTACAGGTCATATAACTTACTCTATTCAAAAGGCCCTTGTAAAAAGGACTGCATAGATGGGTATTCAAAGGAGTGTGAAGGACCTGAAGACAGTAACTTTTTGAGTTCCACGCAGATAACAAAAGCACCTGTAAAGGATGATCCCCAATCCTGGGCTTCTTAGGCAAGTGAGAAGGGGGCGGTGGGAACCAGATCACAGTGCCACCGTGTGTTGTGAAAGGGAGAAGGTCCGTGCTGTAAGCAGGCAGGCAGAGCTGCCCTCTTCTGAGTGTATTCCCTGGAGGCCTTCCGCCAGGACACTTCCTCCACAGTCAGACTGCCCTGGAGAACCACACCGTGTGGTGTCCTGTACATCTTCCTCTGCACTGACTCAAAGTTTTGTTATAGTCATCTTTTATTGCTAAACAGAACTAATGGAGAAAGTGATAAAAAGCTGGAGCTATTTCTTTCTGATTAAGAAATATTCTACCTATCACTATCAAGTATAGAGCATCTACAGACAGTAGGTTCTCTTTGACTCTGCCTATTAAGTGTGAGATTAGACTATCCACCACTGGAACATTAAAGATACAAAGGCCATAAATAGGGGAAGGAAACTGATATGACTAGGCCTAACATAGTCTATCACAGCTTTTATAATGCAGTTTGGACAAGATAATGTGACTAACACGCTTACCCCATCAATCCCCTGGTTTTACTCCCTTTCCTCCCTTTTATTCCCTTTAGAGAGGGAGTTTTGAAAAACCTCTTACTGCCCATCACCTTTGCATCTTTGGATAAGACACCATTCAGAAAGCTGTAGCAGCAGTTTTTCTTCCTGGCTTGAGACTGACCATAGTTATTAATTCAGGAAACAGTCTCAGAGAAAGCTTTTAGGGAGATTTCTAGGTAATTCAAAGCTAGCTAGAAACTAGGAACCAATTAGAAGAAAATTTCCTGTGCATACTGGGAAGCCATTGCAGAAGCTGGATGTAGCTAAAAAAAGTGTAGCGTGTTGCTAGTTAATGCAGCCATCCTCATTGGCACCTTCTTCTAAGGGCTGGTCACTGTCAACAGAAATGGCCCAACTGAAATTACAGCAAACAGGGCTGCCTTATCAGCCAAAGTGGTTTATGCCTTTCAAGTTCATTTTGCACTTCTTACAGGGTAGATGAGAGTTCAGGATTCAGCTTGGTTGGCAACCCCGGAGAAGGATCACTACCAAAGCGTTTAAGACAAAGCCCTTAATCCTGCTTAATTACTAAGAGTTACTGGACAGACAAAAGACAGCTGGACCACAGCCAAATGAATTAACACCTTGTGTACTCTCACCTGAACTTGCTAAGAATGTGCCCATTACACAAGCAAGGCGCCCCTAGTGCACATCCTAGAATATCATTAAATTGACACTTTTGTTCAGCAGCCACTTGTAGCATTTTCTTAAATGAATAAACAAATCATATTTCTCACACATACATCCTCACAATCAATGTCAACTTTGAGTCTTCTACCACTGCTATGGTTGCTATTGAAGGAGAACATTACAGATCACCACTCAAACACAGTATCTTGCATTATTTCTCCATCTATTCATGAAAGCAAGCAGATTCACATTTGTATGAAAATCAGGTAAATTCATAAAACAAGTCACAGTATTTATAGTTGCTTAAAGCTTTTCATGATGAGAAGTTCAGAGACATAGATTGAGATTGTTAAATACTCTTCTTGCTATAAAGAAGTATGGCACGGTTCTCTCAGTTATATCACTGACTTGCCAAGGGACATTTCACCTCCCAGTAAAAAGTGAGTATCCACATAACAGGAGCATTGGAGGCTTTGTCAGGAAAATCCAACCAATGAAATTATTAATCTGGAAAACTCAGCTTTAATTCAGACATAGTACCCACAAAACTCTTTTAATAAGACTAAATGTTGACTAAACCTGGAGACGAAGTTGTATCACATGGAATTGTACTTCCTTGTGAGGGTATAGTACTATGTAGAACCATAACCAGATCCTAATATGTTAATTCCATATTTTTTCATATTTAAGCTCAGGGATAAATCAAGCCTTTGATGTGTGAGTCACTCTCTAACCAGCCTCTTTAGATTTTTATGGAAGATTCAAAATTACAGACTCATTCTGATCGTCTCATTAAGTACAGCACTACTACTAATGTGAGAGTGTCTCAAACTCAATGCTATAATTTGGTTACAATTCATATGAAGATGAGCAAATGTTGCCACATTTGTATTAGAGCTGAGGCCATCAAATGTCTCCCTCAATAGTGTTCCTTTCTTCTTCCAAATTAAAAGCAGTCAACTCATCTGTTACTTGCTGTTTTAAAATAATGAATTGTATCAACAATGCATTGAAAAGTGAGACAATGGTTTTACATTTTAATGATATTTAACTCCCATGCAAAAATACAAAAAAAATCTAGTTTCCTTTCTAGTTACATGATTTGTAAATAGTCAGTTTTTGCAGAATCACCAAAGGAAGTAAGAAACCAAGAAAATATTTTGTACAAAATATATTTCCTTCAAGCTATCTTTAACTGACAACCAAAGCTGAAATATTACACATACTAACCTAAGTTCCAATCAATAAGTGAATGATTTCCAGAATCTATGCTCTATCACCCTGAAGAAATGAAGTGTTCCAATATATTGCTTTCTGAAAGAAAAACTGCTATTATTGTTCCAATAAATAATTATATATGGCTGGTTAATTCTTCAGAGTCGGCACCAGACTGAATGATTTTGAAGAGTGTGTGCAGACTGTTTAAAACACTACTGTAGCTCAGACAGCACCACTGTTTTCACTGACAAGCAAAATGCACCAGATGGTGAGTGATGCTGCAGCCTCCTGAAGTCCCAGAATAAGACTAGAAGAAATTTTATAGTTAGTACAAAAGGGAGCAATGCAGGAGTAGCAATCAGCAGGATTATGTTTTGTATTATTTAGGCAGCCATACTAAGTGATCAGCAGCCTCAATATATGAAACAGACCCCTATGTGACAGGAGGATGGCATAATACACGCGCTTTTCAGAAAGTTTAAGATGTGTTTGGGTTTGAAGTTTCATATCTCTCAGTTTCAGGCCATGGACAAACAGTTCATGGTTGTTACAGTGACCTGCTCATCAAAGGTTATTTTTGGACACACACATAAAGAAATTTGTAGTTTAAAAGAAATCTTAAAGCTGTAATAAAAAGAAATCTTAAAGCCCACACAGGAGAAATTAGGAACACTTGAACTGCCTGTATGGGCCATAACAAAAGCACATGGTGATAGCAGGAAGTTTAAAATCAGGTTTTGGCACTCAGGACCAAGATTGTCAATTGTTTCAGGCTTCTTTTTCCTTGTAAATCATTACCAAATTCATGCATTTCCTCCTCGGAGGGAGTTTCTCAGTGCTTCACAAACACTGCCCCTGTGTTCCTTTTGAGCCAGTGTTGCTTTGCCAGCTGGTCTATGTTAGGGCGTAATCCCATCAACGTGATCCTTGTGAAAGGCAGGAGCAGCATTATCAATCTCTAGCAGTCTCTTCCCTTTTACAGTAAAATGAGTTGTGAAAGGAACTATGAACAGGGAATTTCTCATCTCAGAATCTCAGGGAAATGGGCAGCCTTTGATTTGGTGATCTGTAGCCAATAATGAATCACAGTGGATATAGGTCTTTATCTGGAATTAAAGTTGTTTTACAACCTTTATTGTAAGGAAGGAGAAGAACATTATCTGCTCCTTCAGCAAAGTTCACTCATTTGGTAGAGATGGACCTCCCCCTCTTAGCTAAGATTAGCACTATCATCCTGTAAAGTAACTTTAGACTTGGTATAATTCAGTAAGAGTCATGAAGACAGTGTCTTCCCAGGGCAAGAAACACTTACGCCCTCATATTAACATGTAGTCCAAAGTTTCAGTAACAGGATGGAGTTTCGGCAAGTGAGTTCCGTGATCACAAATTAGATTTAACCACCTTTATATTTTATGCTTACCAAAGCCCACTTTTATGATGCTATGAAAAAAACAGGAGCATTAGGAAGAGAATCAATACAATCAGACATACAAGAGTAGCAAAAGTTATGCGTATCTATTTGAAGTAAAAGAAATGTTACAGAATAGTTTGAAATATTATTGCCTTTGCCACCCTGAAAATGCTTGCTTTGGTGACACAACATATTCATAGTCTCAGCAAAACTCAGCCAAACAAAAGATATAAAAAAGGTTATTGAAATGTATTTTAACCCATCATGAACTACTTTGATATTTCACACCAGAAAAAGTCTATGTAATGAAAGTATGTGATAATATAGATTATTTGCTTATTATGCAAATCACCATGCATAAAGAAAAGTATTCATTCTTCATCCTTGAACATTCCCTGAAGTTTAATTTGGAACCTAATTTGCATTCAATTAACGTGTTAAAGCACTACTTACTTTCTATTTTGTTTGCCTACATGATTTAAATCAAAAGAGCAATTTGCTTTTGGAAAAGGTGAGAGATGGGGAGTGTTTTATGCATCACTAGTATATACACAGATCCAGCCACTGATGCACCTTTCTTCCTTCACTTGACAACTCTGCTCCCGCACTTGCAAGGCTTGGCACTAAGAAAGACCTGAGCCACAGTTACTGTCGTGAGAGAACCTGTCAGTCCCCATTGCTCTCTTCTCTGTTGAGCAGTGCAAGAAGGGAAGTTGGGAAAAACGGTGCGATGGGTCTTGCACCTCATCTCTGCCTATATCCTCTCCTACCTGTGAGATACACATCAGTGATTGTAAGCCACTGGTTTACAACATGTAATTTAAGTTGTGAATCCCAGAATCTGGGGAAAAAACTGTGTTCAGATGAACATATTACATTAGAAAGGCGTTTAAAATAATTTTTCTACAATCTATCCCAGAGTATAGGGAGTCTGGGATTTGGGGAATGTAGTGAAGTATGGTTTGATTTTATGAACTGCTCAAAGACAAATCTGCGCAAGATCCAGAGCATTTGTTAAGCCTTGACTTAAATGCATCCAAACCAGAGTATTAAGTGGAAAAACTTATGAATGGCATAGTCTAACCTAGGTATATTGTGATACACTCCTAAATGCATTCTTACACAACTATACATGAAAGAAGAAGTGATAGTTCAAAGAAAGACAGTGACTTTGCTTTGAAGTAGGCAAAAAGTATTCACACAGCCAAGGTGTGACAGACAAACTCTAACAACTCATCCTGGAGTGTTTTAGAATGCTATTACCCCAAGTATTCATCTCTATGCCTGTGATTGCTCCCCCAAGCAGCTAAAGAGCTGTATTCATGTCAATCATGTTAGCAGAGATGCCAGTTTTGAACTGCAGTGACAGTCTTGGACAAATATTCCTTTCTAATATCTTTGGGGTGGTAACTTCCAGCCCTGGGACAGGACAAACAGCTGTGGAAAGGAAACATCTTAGCAGATGGCTATATCTGTTTGCTTCAGTTCACATCAGTCAGCAACTTCAGCTACAGTTCCTAATGCATCACTCTTTGTTATCAAAAAGCTTAGGTCAAAAGCCANCTCCAAAATCTAGGTGCTGCTGAAAAAATTAGTTGTTTGTTCTGTAAAAATTCATGGGATTTCTCTCTTCTGCTGAGGCTTACAGGTTGAAGAGTTCAATCTGAAAGAAACATGACAGTCTGCAAGAAAGGTGCCCCCAAATTACCCTTGCTTTCTGCATGGCCACTTCAGCAAGCTGGTCATAATTGTCCTTCTGGACCAATTCTTGAGGACGTGTGCTAGGTTAGTCTGATATTCAACATGTATGGGTAATTCAGGGTTCTCTCAGAAAGGAGGTGTCTCTCCACACTAGTCTAAAAGGTCTTCCTTCTTGGAAGTTTGAGTCATGACTGTTTCCTCATTAATCTTCTAAGGATGTTCCCAAGCCCAAATTTCTCACAGTTAAGCTCCACACTTGTAGATGTTGTTTTTCATATGTGCTTTTCATAAGAATTTCAGTGCCAGAAACTTGTGGGTTGAAATATTTAATCTCATTTGCACTAGTATTCCTATCAAGATAATCAGCATTTTGGGTATTTCGAATGACTGTCAGATCGTAACTGTTGTCACAGCAGTGAAAATATCTGATGATAGATCAAATCTACAGATTCTTAGGAACAGATCACACAATGGCCAAGTAA
>VYZW01013474.1:2962-19914 GCA_013401315.1 Balaeniceps rex
TATCACTCCTCAGCAGGGAAAGCCGAGGAGTAAATTGTTTATTTAATTATAAAGAATACAGTGGCATCTTATTGTAAAGATTTCTTGTCTTTTTTTCTGTCATCCTTCTTTTATGGTCTATTTATTTTCTTTTGACACCAACTAACTGAAGATTACAGGATTATTTAAGCAACTCATCACAGGTCATCGAAGTTGGGGTTCAGAAGTACCATACAGAAATGGTGTGCATTGAGATCCTATTGGAACAAGTAGGAACAGAGCTAAAGAAAAGACCTCACTCCTTTAGGGCTCAACTAAGCTCTTTTAAATAGGAGAACAACCTCCTTGACAAAAATCCCTGTACAATCTAGGTTGTGTTTACATGAACTGGCACATCATCAATTTCAGAAGCTCTAAGCAATACTAGAATGTATACTTAGGACTGCAAAAATAAGAGTTAATGGAATTTTTTTTGGCAATGGACAAGGAAGTAAATATGAAATTTCTAATGCACCGATTGTATAAAAAAAAAAGGATTAGGAGAAATTTTGATGCATAAAATGAAACATTAAGAAAGGTAGAAAGCTGGGCCAGCATTATCGTAGTTCTAAGCAAACTCATACAGAAGACCCAATTTTGAGGAATACATTCATACAATGGACAAGATAATCTGCATGCAAACTAACTAGATTTTTCATTGAGGCATATGCATGAAGTCTAATTGGTCATTTGCACACAAACGGTTAACATGAGAGCACACAGATGCATGTTTAAATTTATAGCCCCCAATTTTTGCCTGTGGGCTAGTTAGAAGCTCAAAGGGCTGGAGAAAGCAGTGAGGGATTAGGAATAGGTTCCAGAAGGCACACTAGCAGCAGTTCTATGCCTGCTTTTCACAAAATATGAGGGAAATCATACTACTCTTTTAAATGATAGTCTTGTTATCATTGTATCACCTTTCAGATTTTTTTCCATTTGTTCTGTCTTGCTAAAGGTACAACAGCCACTGAGTTTCTGGATAGCATGTTGTTACTACAACAAAAAGGGAACTCTTCCTGGTTCAGCTAAAGATATGGCAGATTCNTTCCTTCTCCACTAGCAGCTGCTCTGGTACCCATCCAAAATAGCATATGAATACGGTAGTGCTATGACATAGATCGCACCATTATGTGATAAGCACTTTCTGCTGAAAGAGTTNATTTCTATAAATGAATGTATTTGACATTGTATTGCTACTAAAAAACAGAGAGCTAAAAAAAAGATACTATAATTAAACCATACACTCAGATTTAGCCCAAATCACTGAAAATGACGACAGTCAGGATAATTCACTACATGCTCTCCATGCTGTTTGTCTGACATGTTGCTTTCTATTACACTTGAAAGTTAATGCAAACATGGACTCTTCCTTCTCCACTAGCAGCTGCTCTGGTACCCATCCAAAATAGCATATGAATACGGTAGTGCNAAATTGATAAAGACAGCTTTTCTGTTCCAGACTTTCCCAAAATTATTAATTTTTCTCTGTTTTATTTTCATTTGTTGGAGGGCTTATATTTTCAGGAAGACAGAAAGTGGAATAACACAATTGTCTTGGCAAAACATTCTAAACCCTGTTGGAGACTTCAATTATCAGCCATTATTATATAAAAAACATTTTGTTTTGTGATTGAGAAACCAAAAGCCGAATTTAAGGATGGAGAAATTACTATGATATTTATCTATAACTTTAACTCTGGCTATGTTATAAGCTATACTATCTCTTAAACTCTGGCTATACAAGCCATCTAATAAACCCTAAAAAGTACTCAATTTATCAAGCTACCCCTTTACATGACTCAATCCAATATAGAGCCAGATCTAACATACTAAGATAAAAAACATCCATCTCTTTTCTTTCCCATCTTATACAAGAAATACAGAAAATTGTATTTGTCTCCTTTTTGTTTATGTAAGCCTGAAACTACTTAGAGGATGCTAAGTCACAAAATAGAGTTTTATACAGAATTGATAGTCAACCAAAGGTATTATATTATAAGGGCAGGATAATCAAATTTGGCAAGAAGTTCACTGTTCCAAAGTACATATTGGTAAGGAATGCAGGTGGATACAGATAGATGGGAGGGGAAGGAAAATGACAGAGGGAGAATGGACAGGGAAAGGAAATGAAGAGACAGCAAACTGGGAAGCAGATGAATACACTCATGGCTAACTGACTCAGTATTTCCTCACCAAATTCCTTTCCTAATTGTAATCAGAACAATAATAAGAGAAAAAAATGAGTCCTCTAAATTAGCATACAATTAATATTTAAATCAGTTATAGAAGATTAATATTCACAGATATATACTATGTAATCTGCAGGCAAATGATATACATTTACTAGCGATAAGATCTGATAGGCAAATGTAGCTTACACAATAATACCTTTGTTATTGATACAAAAAGACTATCTACTATTTGGCATGTCAGGCAATTAAAACTTCTGCTATTCTTATAGACATTTCTGGAATTTCAGCTGTATAATGTTCAAATGTTTAATATTCATCCTGCTGACACACATTTGGAACTACTTGAATTAGAAGAAAAAAAAATTAATCTGAAAAAGCATAAAAGTTAAAACACAAAATTTCTTTTTAGAAACAGTATTAGTAATATTTACAAGTATTCCCCGTGCCAAAGCAGCTTCAAATACAATGCACGTTCCTCATGAACAATGAAGACTACAGAAACTTATAAAATACATTACATATGTTTTTCAGAACAAGCTCACGATTACGGAGCTAGAGCACGTGTCGTGTTCAGATCTCCCACCTACCCACTGTTCTGTGTCAACGAGGATATGAAAAGCTGTTTCTTGTATGCAACATGTGGAACTTACATAGACAGAGAACATAGCTACATGTGTGCCACATGTCACAATATCTTTTGTCCCATAACTTGATTAGTGATTTAGCTGGTTTAGAGTTATAGCTTCCCTCCCATATTACACAAGCACAAAGTAAAAAGATTTGTGACAGACATGTAAATAATTAAGATATAAAAATGTAATATAACATAGATTCAACACCTGTCTATACATTTGAACTGCTCCCTTAGCCTGCTATTTTGAGGTACAGGATGCTTTCAGTTTCCCCAAATAATAATCTCACAGAATCAGGGCCCTTTAATGTAATTTTTCTTGTTGACAAAAAACGGATTTTTGTTTTGTAGTGTCTATTTCAGGTTAGAAATTTAAATAAACACAATCTAGGTAATAAGAACCCATATATTAAAAAACCCCAGTGATTTTCTGTGTTAGTTAACATTTTAACACTATTGCATCAATCACTGAATGGCTGTTTGACTCCACTGACTGAACATTGCAAGAGCTTGTCAAAACATTTTACCTGACAGATATGTTTGTTCTTCCATTTGCTCAGCATACATTGACTGTTTTGCATTAAGTCCTAAAGGACAACAGAAAACAGAGAGTGGAGTTGGCAGTACATATTGTCACTATCAGTTAACATACTTCTGATTTTCAAGTTTATAGATGAAGAATGCCACACAAAGATGCAGCTGTTTTAGAACAGCCTGCCAGACAAAAGCACATTTATCATCACTGGGAGAGTTGGATCTTTATGAAAATTAAAGCTGTTGAAAGAGGTTTGAAAACCGGATTATATGTTGCTGTACTTGAAACTTTCTGAAACATACCTCTACCTCCTTGAGTGTATCTCGCAGTTTGTCTGGTCGCTTGTTTTTCAGTATCCAAGGATAATCTCGAGCTGGCAAATAAAAGTAAAAAAAAAAAAGAGGATAGAGAAATGTGTATATATAGGTGACTGTATAACTCTGTGTGTGTGTGTGTGTGTATAATATGCATGCATGTGTGCGTATACAAACATACATTTATATATAATTAAAAAAACCTTCAAGTTGAGCTTTCTTTTCTGTGGAAACACAAAACTAAGATTTCTAGGAGTTACCTTAACGTAAAAACTTACCTATAATTGGAAGGAAATGGCTATGGTTTCTATTGGTTTGTATTGTCAAATGATACCCTTTTGAAAGGCTCCGTCATAGGAACACTTAGCGTGAAATATCCACACTGACCATGACTTCACCATGGCAATTGTGTACAAAGCTCTCAGGATGTAATATCTTACCCAGCTGCTAAGCACTTGCCATGAGAAAGCATCTCACATTCAGTATGTTAACTCAGATTCAAGTTATCAAATCCTAAACAGATACTATTCCTTTGAACTAACATTTCATTGCCTAATTTCAAAAAGCAGGCACTAACATGTCTGCAAAATATATATGCGTGAATATATGCATATATAGAGGTATTAACAACAGGTAATTGTGAACGCCGTAACTTATGTTATGGAGTATAGTTATTTATAGGATTTGTTCTTGAAAATTTGGTCTGAAGAATCTGCAAAGTCAAGCCAACAAGAAACTGCATGACTACTACAGTCCTTTAACAAATTTATTAATGTTCAGCAAACTGTTGAGAAAATTCTGGCCTAATACATTAATCCTGAAACCAGGAAGCAAAGCTTCCTCTGGACTTGCTAGTAATTGGCGTTTCATGGCTGAGAATCAGGCTCCAACAACTTGTGAAATCTCATCATTTAAAAGTGAGCAGTTTTCTGTTCATAAGTATACGATAAAAACCATGAGAAACTAGAACACATTGTCTTTTGAAAATCTAGCCTATTTAAAGGAAACCTGATGAAAAGTTTTGAGCTCTAAGCTGTCAGTTTGTATGCCAGCTTCCAGACTGAATGACTTAACAGTTGTGTTTAAACCTCCCTGCAAAAAGGAGCTTACAATAGAAGTGCTATAGAGTGAAAAAATGAAGGATTTCATACATCAACAAAAGAGCACACCAACATACAACTTCTCTTTGTATTTTATTGGACTGAAGCCAGTGTTGGTGGAACTGTTATGATAATATTAATTAGGCACGTAAGATCACATTTTCAATGGGTGCCTTCATAAATACTGGAATATTTATCCACATATGCAAAATGGGAAATTACCTGTACAGATACCAAACTATATATACAAATCAGCAGCTGTGAATAAAGCTACCCAGTTCTCCTCTTTAAGAAATGTGCTATACAGTGCTTTGTGCCTAGGCCACCCCTATATTTACAGCAACAAGGTACAGTAGCTTGTGTTCCTTTTGCATGTCACGTGCGTGTACAAAAGATAACAGTTGGGGCTTCTGTATAACGGGATTTATCTGGGCCTGCTTCTCTTTTCATACAGGCAGCGCCTGTAAGATAATGCTATGCAGAGCACAAGGGATGTAAATGCATTATGCTCCTCCCTACTTATAACCCTTTCTCACCTCCCCACCTTTACAGAGCTGTATTGACTCTGACTGACACACAACCCTCCACAGCAGGTGTAGATTTACCACATGGCTGCGTGCACCTTTATACCCATCCCCAGCAGGGCTTCAACCTGCTCCGAACACACCTTATGGTGTTGCAAATAACTTATCCTTCCGGAACACATTTTGCCTTCAAACACATGCACAATTCCACGTGAATTTTCATGATGATAAGATAAAACGTTAAGGCACTTCTTACAGCATACATATTACTTTGTGAAGTCATCTAAAAATCAGTTAGATTTTTCAGAGTTGTCATGTAATAATGCTTGAACATTAATGAATGCTCTGAGCAATAAAAACTATGCAGGAGTTGTAAAACTTGAGCTAAAGAAAAGTTACACTAATATAAAAATCTTTAACTGTCACAGTACTGCTGTGTGATAGCATAAACTGAAATTGCTTTTAACCAGATAATGCAGGAACTGTGTAAACGTTTCAAAGCTAAAAGCGTTCTACGAAGGCAGCTGATTATTAACCTGGAATTTGATTTTGGCTGAAAGTATTTTAGTTATTTTCAATTTTGAGGCAGTTGGTATTTCAATTCAAGAGCTGATTGGGAAAATGTTTATTGCTCATCTGCTGAGTAAATTTCGTAAGGAAAAATCTGGGTTGTCATTATTTTTGTCGTTCTTCTTGACAATGGATTTGAGAAACAATGTACACTACCATGCTTAGTGACACAGAAAAAAAACCCAGATTGCAAATATACTAGCAAGAAATAATTACAACTTTTCAATTGTTTTGTGCTGTATAGTTCTGTGATGGTCTGTCTTAGATGGCATGTGCAGAAAGTCACACTGGAAGCAGTCGGAGGTTATTTTAATGCTTTTCCAGGGGCATCACCAATCCAATTAATAATCTGGTCTTATTGTAACAAGAAACTCGGAAAATGTCCTTACATTCTGCTAGCTTTTGCTTCTCCTCTAAGTAACCATGCTTCATCTGTGATGCTAAAGGAAAGAAAGGATGAAAAGATGAATGATAATCCTTACGACTGCTGTCAGCAAATACTAATATTAGAAAGAATATTCATACAGTCTGATAAAACACAGAAATTTACAAAAAATTAAGACAGCCCTGATGTTTTCACCTCGTAGGGCAGATATCTTAAATTTGCAGTGAAAGAAAGGCTTATGCAGCCCAACAGGTGGGCCGGCATTACTGAGCCTCCAATCTCATCAGATAGTGAAGTGAGCTGCAACTGAACCCAGAAGAGAAGCTGAGTCAGTCTGTCAGCAGAGCCATGGAGACAGCGCATTAACCGCGAAACTCAGCCCACGGGATGCCCGCACAAGCCTCCGCTCCAACCTGGCCGCAGAGAGGAAGTAACTCTAGCCGAGCAGACCTTTTGGCCCATCGTGAAACTTCTAGGATTAACAGGATTAATCAGATAAAGAAAATTGATCGTTCACTCTGAAATGGCCATTTCAGATACCAGGTAGGGATGCAGGAGGCCAGGGCTGGCACTCTCGCGCGTTCACGATGCCCTCTGCTGGGATTCCAGCAAACACCCAGCTACTGCAGCGGCCAGGGTCCAACTGTGCGAGCCTTGGGCTGCACCGTCCCTCACAATGATGTTAGTACGGTGTCTTGGTATTCTGTAGCAGGTGAAAGGGCTGAATAGAATATAAAATAGAATATAAAATATAAGAATTTAGAGTATAATATCCCACTGAGGTTTCTAATGACATAAAGATTGTTTTTATGTAAGTATTTTTCCAATTTTTTTTCTTTTGTGGAATAAAAAGTTTTTAAACACTCTGGCGTAACTTGGGAGAGACAATCTCTTTCTGTGCTTCCTTACTCTATAGAAAGACAAAGGCATATATTAAAAAGAAATTCAAAGTTGCATTTTTCAGAGCAAGCAGAGTCAGAGATTGAACATTTGGAAATTTTGTTTGGTTTTAGTCATGGTTATTTATATTTTACCTGGTTCTTTCTTGTCATAGTACTGGTGGATCCCAATATCTTCATCTATACAATTGAATGTAAATATATTTAATTGTGGATGTGACACTGGAAACAAAACACAACTTAGCAAGCAAAGTTCAGCATCTCAGTTTTGCTAGCTGGAGCAGAACGTTAGGTGTTAAAATACAAGTGACAGTGGAAAAACTACAGCATATAATCTGCATACCAGTAGGACTTTCATGAACCAGCAAGCAAGGGCTGAAGGAGAACGTGACAGGTCCTTACATTTATTTGGAGCTGTAATTTCCTTCACATACACTTTGATTCTCTTTCAGCTGCCAACATGCAAAAGTATTTTTACCACCTTCCTACTTAGCATCTTTTATGTTCTTTCACAAGGAAAGGTAAGGATCACGGTGAAAAGTGTACCTTAGAATAACTTAAAATGTCTTCTGATGACTGACACAGCTGAGCTAAAGACAACAGGATTTTTTTAAGATTCATGAACTCATAAAGCTGCTCTTTCAAAGGATCCAATATTATTAATCTATAGGTATTATTGTCTACCTGGTTCCCATGGCAAAGAAATTTGGATGTTTCGGGTACATTGGGACTGCAAGCCACACCAGCCAGTTCCTGATGTGGCTAACTGGTAAATATTTTGGTGTGCCATGGCAAGCTCCACCAAGTAGATCTAAGTATGGCTTTAGGTTGCATGTTTTAAATTTTAAAATTTTTAAAATAGTTTGACACCACATCTGTCTCCTAAACTCAGACAGGGATACACCATGGGGAGAAATTCCTTACATGCAGGAATGTAGGAAGGCACTGCAATGGCAGGCAGCTTTTAAGACAAGACAGCAGTCCTCCCTTCTGCCTCAGAATTCTAGAATGAGGTTTGTAGGCAATGAATAAATGGACAGAGAGAAAGCAAGAAGGTCAAAGGCAGAAAACAGGCACAGTAGGCCACAGTACACCTTTAATTACAATAAATCACAACTATGTGTTTACTTAAACCATCAGGCTTTTCTATGAAATATAGCTTTTGACTTTTTTATATTATTGTTGTTACAGAACCGTTCTCACACAAAGATGGGATGCCAAGACATATTGAATCAATATTTGAATAATAACATTCAACTGAATATTCATTCATTTTCAATTGAATTGTCAATAATGTTCAAAATAATATTTCAACAAAAGTATTGTACACTACAATTGGCATGAAGTGTCATAAATAATATTTTGATATGGTCCACTTATAAGCCAGTGGGGATTTTTTTAGCATTATATTTTAGCAATAGCAAGGCAAGACGAATGAAGATAATTTCTACATGGCTAGTAATTAGTCATGTGTCTCCTGAAACAATCAATTAATAAGATAAATACATCCTTGTAAATATAAAATTTCAAGTAATCATGTAAAATACCCAGAACATGCAATAATTTTTTATTTTCATGCTAAGTACAAATCACAATGCCTCTGCAAATCACTTGACTATTGATCTTCATTCACGCAAACTAGTATTAAACTGAAGCTTACAGTCAAGTAGGGCATAGCTTCCTAAAAAAAAAATGCATGCAATTAAATATAATCTTAACATTTTTTACTTGAAAGGATGCTCCAGTTCTATGATAAGATAAGCAAAAAAGCTGATCAAGTTCAAACATCACATTGCTGCCTGATTTTCTTTCTCCTAAGTATAAAACCCACTTCATTTGGGTACTCAGAATTTTATATCAGTTTAATATTCATCAACAAGCTTTGCTGTTTTGTTTTTAGTGATGGGTAACAGCTCACCTCTAATACGTAAGTTAGTCTTCAAAGACCACAGGAACATCTCAGTCAGGCAGAAAGACATCTGGTAGCAGATGGAACCTTAGCACTATCAAAAGAAGGAAAGAAACTGCATGAGCAAATTAATTACCCTCTATCACCAGTGAAACTGCAAGTATTTTGGAAACTAAGTGCTAGAAGAACGTAGCACCGATCATATTTTGTTATGTGTAAGTTGTAGTTTTCAGCTGTGATAAAATGAACGACGCATGGGAAAGAATAGGGTAAGAAATGTATATATGTCTATATATCCATCATATACAGACAAATCAACACTTGTTTAAATTTACAGCTGCTCTCATCAAAGTGAAATAACTTTGTGCTTGATGCTTCTCATATACACATTATAATCTATTTTTACTGTATGGTTATTACCTTGACACATGCAGAAGTGAAGCCACTACTTAAAGATCTGGCTTAGGAGAATTTGACTTTCAGGCCAAATTTTCTAAACACTGTACATTGGGAAGTGTCAACATAGCCAAGAATAAGTTTTGAACGCATGATATTTGCAGACATTAGTTATAGTGCTAAATATAAAAAATTATGTCATTCTAAATAAAAAAGAGCACTTACATTAAAACAATTAAAACTGACAAAACAACAGATGTGAAGCATATAAAAAACATGAGTTGAAATATTATGTACATTGACTACACTTATAAAATGTTTACTGTGCTTTTTTGAACAATGCATCTGAATATTCCCACTAGAGGATGTGTTGTGTTTCAAAGGAGCATTGGGCATCTTCTGAGACACAGTAACCAAAGACTTCCCTGAGTCATTTCCTGCAGTGCTGCAGTTATAAGTGAGCCATCAGACCAATTACTTTCATTTCTTTTGCTACACCCAAGAATCCACTGAAAGCTGGACTCTGAAGGGGAGTTTACACAAATACAAAAAACCACTGCTGGTATGGTACTGCACTTGAACTTTTTTTCTTTTTTGAAGTGGACTCTTCATTTCCTTTCCACTAGTGCCATCTAGATAATGAAACAATTACAAGATGATTGCAGAATTCCTATCACATAGAGTATCAGATGTTTATGTCAAGAGTGCTATGATGAAAAATATGTGCAAGAATCTCAGGTAGCATCAAGGAAGCTATCATAGTCCCAGCAGAGCTATGAGACCTTGAGGTATTATCACTCAAGGTAATATGTATGTTTGGATGCACTGCCTAATCCACTGAAACAGCACCAAGTGGAAATAGCATTTTCTTTACACTGATCCCCAAATGTACATAAAGTCTTGCCGACTTACTAAATCACATAGTTCTATCAAAAAAAAAAGCAAAAAATAAAAGCTCACAACACACGTCTAGTAAATGGAATATACTTTCATCTTGGGCGAGAATGAGTTTTGGAAAAAAAATGCAAGGAGATTAGCAGCATGGTGGTCTGTTGAACATGGGAACCATTTTTGGTATAAATATGGATGAGGGCAGCCCCTCATTTTCCATGTGGACTACAGTAAAAGGAGATTGTACATTATAATTTTCTTATTTGTTTTCTCTTCTTTTCCTTCCTTACTTTAGCAAGTGAAACAAAACTTGCATTCCCCAAGGCCCATAGATCCTAGATTAGAATCTGTCACTAATAGGAACTCATTGAATTGAGTGAACTTCTACAAATCCTATCATGGGTTGACTGAAAAGAAAAAAAAAAAGCCTTTGATTGGCAGATGATCTGTTCAGCTGAAGAGAAGGCATATCTGCCCAGAAGACAAGGAGAGAGTAGGAGACTTTGGCACGACAAATAATCTGACATGAATTCCCCAAATTACTCCAAAGCTCTTGTATGTAGGCTCCACGGGTCCTTTTAGTTGTGTCCTCCTACTGAATATAAAGCTATCCCATAACATTTTAATGCTGCTGTGTGCCTTCCAAACTGACAGATCAGAGAAGACTTTCAAGTCCTTATTTTTTCACTGAGTGTCAGAGACACAGAGGGAACTCTCTAAAAACCAGAAGGAAGCTTTCAAATGAGCACTCAGTCTCCAAGACACGTACTTTAAAAAATTTGCCCTCAAAAATGAGAAAAAAAGAAAGTTTGTAAGAAAATGTTAACCCGAAGACTTCTAAAGAACTGCATTTCCGTTCTGCACTGAATAACCTAGATGAAGCAAAATTCTCCATGTACCTAAAAAGGTAAAAGATATTTTGTTAATTATTCTGATCTTGAGTTTAGCTTTTTGCTTCTCCCTTTCTTTGGTCTCTGAGCACTCACAGACCAGCTAATTATCTGAATGCTGGTTACTGTTGTGCCAGTGAGAATGGACATCTGCCCAAAAAATACCGGTCCAGTCTACCAATACTCTATCTGAAATAACTGCTGATTAGTTATAGTCTACGGAGGGAGGGGAAGAAAAGAGAGAGAAAGTTTGCTCCCGTAACAAAGCATTGTAAAGTCTGAATATTTTGTTCAGAGGAATTATTCTTTTTTGTTCCTTCTGAAGCAATACACACCAACTTTCAGAGTTATGCAACTACATCTCACCATTTACCACATGTCCTGGTTTCAGCTGAGTTAGAGTTACTTTTCTTCCTAGTAGCTGGCATAGTGCTGTGTTTTGGATTTAGCATGAGAAGAATGCTGATAACACACTGATGTTTTAGTTGTTGCTAAGTAATGCTTAGACTAGTCAAGGACTTTCTTTTTCAGCTTCCCATGCTCTGCCAGGTGCACAAGAAGTTGGGAGGGGGCACAGCCCAAGATAGTTGATCCAAATCGACCAAAGGGCTATTCCATACCATATGACGTCATGCTCAGTATATAAACCGAGGGGAGTTAGCCGGGGGGCAGCAATCGCTGCTCGGGGACTGGCTGGGTGTCGGTCGGCGGGTGGTGAGCGGTTGCATCACTTGTTTTCTTTTCCCTGGGTTTTGTTTGTCTCTCTCGTTCTCCTTTTCATTACAATTATTATTATTATTATTATTATTATCATTATTATTATTATTACTATTATTATTATTTTATTTCAATTATTAAACTGTTCTTATCTCAACCTGTGGGTTTTCTTACTCTTGCCCTTCCGATTCTCTCCCCCATCCCACCGGGGAGGGGGAGGGTGAGCGAGCAGCTGCGTGGTGCTTAGTTGCCGAGTGGGGCTAAACCACGACACCACATCATTATATTCCAGCACAATGGGGATGAGGATGATGACGACGACAAAGGGATCCTTCTGTATTTGAAAAGTGCCTCTCAGAATTTACAATGTTCCTTTAACTACATGAGCTAGGCCATGCTATTGCAAAGAGGTAGGTATGAAAAAATACAAGAATTCCCCATGTTGAGCTTTAAGGACTCCATCCCCCCCTCTTTAAAATTTAGTAGAATTTGGGAAAAATGGGATAAAATAAATCTATTGTTAAGGTAAAACTGGAATTCAATTGAATAGCTGGTTCTTTTTTTCTGGCTCACACAACACTGACTATCTGCTTTCACAATATCTCCACAAACAATAGGCAGGGATATTTTGGTGGTTGCAAAAGCTTACTGACAAATGGAGATGTTCTGCAATGGTTAGCTTGCTCCAGTATCTATGGTAGGAGTGCTTTGTTTAAAAAACATCCTTAGTTTAGGAAATCTTTATTTAATCACTGATACAGAAAATAACCATCTGGCCACTTCGTAACATCAACAAATGCTGAAATTGATATCCAGGGTCCACTCCGACACCTTCAATTTAGCTGCTGTCATGCCAAATAATTAGGAAGTATGCACTGCATGAGTGATCCAGGGCACTGATATTGTATTTCTCATCTTTCCATACAGTAACTTGGGAGAGTGCGGTGCTTGTGAAAGGCAATGCACAGTTCCCGAGGTGAGTACACCCCAAGAACATGGACCTCTGAAAAAGTGTTACGAGTGACCTTGAGTTAGATAACAGGAAATGCTGACTACAACAGACTATCCAAACTTTGTAGTTTACATGCCAGAGGCACGGCTCGGTGTCACAACACTATCCCAAGTCCCCCTCTAAGAGTAAATCCTGTAACCGCCAGGCTACAGGACAGCGTTTGATGACCATCTGCCTATTCCGTTGAGGGTGGGCCAACGTGCTCCCAGAAGTCCAGTGTTCCTAGCGAAAGAGTGATAAACAAGGGGGATCCCCTCCAAAATATCTCTGTAGTTTGGGACACACTCCTAGGAGCAGAAACAAGGTAAATTACAAAGCTAGTCAGAAAGCAGAACTCTATGCCACAGCAGTTACAGGACAAAATGCCCAAATAAAAGAAAATGCTGCAGAATCCATTTTCACTACTCACACGGTATCAGACTTTCTTGGCAAAAACTATATACATACCAGGAATTATTTTATAAGAATCAGCACATGCCATCCCTTTGTTTTCTCCTACTCCAGATTGCTTTCATGTTCTACGGGTCTAATTTTTTTCAGAAAAATGGAAAACGTAATAGCCACAATGGACATATTCAGAAAAATATGTATTTTTTTCATTTGACTTCTGATTAATTACACAATAGCTCTACTAGCTATAGATTCCAGAACAGACTACCCTCGATCTTAGTTCTGCCTCCCTTCCTCCACCCCTGCAATGTTAACATCCCATCTCTGGCATCGCTACAGCTCATTCCCAATGTCTGATTTGTAACTCAGACACCAAATGTTTAACAAACAACATAAGTCATCAAGTCATCCTACAACTTATTCTATGTTTCCGTGATATAATATTTGGAGCAGAAATCATTGTGTTTTTTCTTCCTCTTCATGACCAATTTCTCCTTCACCAAGGAGAGAAACTCCCTGCAGCACAGATATGATTCACAAATGTAATATTTGACTCTGTAAGATAAAGTTTAGATTGAACTATGTGCATTAGATCAGTAGCTACTTGCTGTACGCTTTAAGTTGAAAAAATAATTTCTTTGTGTAAAGCATGTAAAATAAAATTTAAAACATACTATCTTACTTTTTTAGCTACCTCAACTTAAAATTTACTGTAAGTAATCATTTAAAAATAGACCAGTAAAAAATTTCTCTCAGTCATGTTCCCATAGATAATTGCAAAATATTCTCCCAATCTTACAAGATAGGCTTCCACTTTTTACAGTTGTATGAAGCCATAACCTGTTTGATATATAATAAACACATACAGAAATAAAGTCAGAAAAATAATGAGAATTTGTAGAACTTCATTTTATATTCTGGCATTAAGCAGCAACAATCCAGATTCTTCCTTCACATCTACAATTTATTCCACCAAAAGTCAGTAGCACAGCAATTAAAGAAAACTGCTAGATTTATATATGTATACTGTAAATTTATATATGCATATTGTAGGATTGTCTTAGTACCAGAACTGAGGGACACGTAGGGATAGCTCAGGCCCTAATCACTTTTCTTGGTGAAATCTGTAGATTTAGCCCAGTTGGAGCACGTTGTTTCTTGCCAAGCTGGAAGATCTAACAAAGGGGGTATAGCCTATGGAAGACAGTGGCAGCATGGTGGCCATGAGTGCTGCAAACATGGGGAGGAACTGGACAGGAGAGAGGAAAGAAAGGGTGGCAGGTTGTAGGGAAAAGTGAGACTGCAGTGGATGGGGGAAAGGGAGCAGATGTGGGGATTGTGAAAAGCATATATTGTATATAGTGGCTATACCACTACCGCATAAGAGACAAGCACAAACCACACATCAGCTGGGCAGGGGGAGATCACTGGAAATTCTTTAGTTATGTTGCTTGGTGAACGAATTGTCATACAGACATTGCCAGATGTACCTGTTCCTCACTAATGGATACAAGAGAGTAATCAAGCTACTTCTCATCTGTGACACTGGCCCAAATGTTTAGAGCAAATATTTAGAGCAAATAGGCGTGTGTGAATAGTTTCTTGCTCCTGTGTAGAAATCTAGTGACTATAGGAGTCCAATCAGGTTTTAAGGCCTTGGCTCAATGGGTCCATTGGTAAGATCAGCTCTAAATTTTTAGCCACAACACTTTTAAATTTCACAAATGTTTGGATTTAAAGACATTGTAGAAATAGCACCAAATGGCAGAGTTTTAATTTGGTTAGAAGTTAAATGGGTGCAAGGATGGCATTCTGATCTACCCTCCCATTGTGCAATCCTTTCTTTGGATTGCACAGGTTAGCAATTCTATTACCTGTGCAGAAAATAAGCTATTTTCACTTCATTCTTATATGTTTCATTCATTTAATTGTAGAAATTTAACTTTATTTTCTTGTAAGTAGAGGTTCTAGACTTCATCTTTCACTTTGCACTGGTGAAGTCTGAGATGCAGGTACCACAAACAGAAGCTCTGCAGCGCATAATAAACGGCAGTCAGGGTCAGAGTCCCATTTACAGTAAGACTGTGGTTAACCACAACAGTGAATGCTGTTCTGTCACTCAAGATTAGATCAAAAATGCCATGGCTACATAAAGCAAAAGACTGACCTGATAAAATTTGGATCAAATGGGTTACTAATTCTTCTGTAATGGCAACTGCAAGCTGGCTTTGGTAGTCCCCATTCTTTCTGCTCTGTTGGCACCCATGACTAGACCTCTTGCAGCTGGCCCACTGGTATCTCACCAACCTCCCTCTGCTCCCCGATCATCACCGCAGTATGCCACCTTCCCCTTTATAAGCAGGCTTGGGCTCATCTTCTTTTTCTTTTTCTTCCCTTTTCCTTAGATGCTTGTTGAACCCAGACCCCTCCTCCCCTGCAGTTACTTTTTCTCAGCCCCTCCTCACAACTGCTACTCCTGGGACTCAAACTCCTTGCCCGAGATCTTTGCTATCTTTAGTAGCACAGTGGGCTTTATTCTCATATTTATTTACTTCTCCTTTAAATCCCTTTTCCACTGAGAAAAGAAGCGTAGATTTTGTAGTATAAATGAAAATCAGGTCCCCTGTCCGTAAGACCAACCTCTGATTTTAAGAAGTAGAAATACAGGCATGCTCTTATAAATCTACTCAGTGTATAATAATTCATATTATAGTATTGGTTTAAGAATATTTTCAGCTAACACAAATAACAAGTTGTTCAATTATCATAAATCTTAAGTTCTATGCAAATATTTACTGTTGCTACTTTTTCTCTTCAATGCTACTTTCTTTCTCTTCAGACTTTGATGACTCAGAATATTTTTGCGAAACACATGAATGAAACAAATTCTTTTCCTTATTCTAACTTCCCCAATCTAAATAGGAAAACTATTTTGTAGATGGGTGAACAACACACAAGAGCACTCTGTATCGAAATACACAGTGAAGCTTCTATTGTAAGAAAGGCCTAAACATGGCTTGCAGAATAATCATTGAAAGGAAATACATTATCTGATAAGTCGAGAATTCTGGCATGAAAATTATATATTGTAAATTTATTCCCACATGCTGTGAAGTTGTATCATGCTCCATTGAAGTAATTTTTGTGAGGTTTGTTTTATTGTTTTGTGAGTCTGAAAATAATCCTCTTTGTTTGCAATGACAGTCACATTTACTGAGTTTTCATACTTTAAGATATTTACATATTTAACTGTAAAATATACATATAGCTCCTTAAAACATTACGAGTGTTTGACACATACTAAGAACACTGAAATTCTCTAAATGCCGTAAAACAGAACAAACATTTTATCTCCAGCTGATACCAATTAAGATTACTTCTTGTGCAATTATCTTGGGCTTAATACCTTTATACTCAACTGTTTTAACTGCATTCAAAATGTTGAGGCCCTGATCTTGCAACTGGTTCTGCAGTGATGGTCTCCTTTACCACCATGGCAAAGCTCGTAGTAGGATCACGTCATTAAACAGTAACCATAAAAAACTGCCACCAGACTTAATTTATATTAATATTAAGCAC
>VYZW01013477.1:0-25028 GCA_013401315.1 Balaeniceps rex
ACCGCAGGGCACGGCTGAGCCCCTCGGCCACGATGGCAGCACCTCAGGGAAAACATTTAAGAAAGGGCAAAACGCTGCCTGGCAGTGACGAGTGAGGAAAAATGTGAGAGAAACAGCCCTGTGACACCAAGGTCAGTGAAGAAGGATGGGAGGAGGTGCTCCAGGTGCTGGAGCAGAGACTCCTCTGCAGCCCGTGGAGGACTATGGTGGAGCAGATACCCACATTGCAGCCTGTGGAGGACCGTGGTTGGAGCAGGTGGATATTTCCTGAAGGACTGCAGACTGTGGAGAGCCCACACTGGAGCAGATATTCCCGAAGGACTGCAGCCCCTGGAAAGGATCCACACTGGAACAGGGGAAAACTGTGAGGAGGAAGGATTGGCAGAGAGGAGCTGTTACAGACTGACCACAACCTCCCATTCCCTATCCCCTGGTGCTACTTGAAGGTTGGGGTGGGTGGAAGGGTCAGGAATGAAGGAGTGAAGTTGAGCCTGGGAAAAAGGTGTGGGTGGGGGGAAGATGTTGGTTTAATTTGTCTTTGTTTCTCACTATTCAAATCTATTTCAACTGGCAATAAACTAAGTTAATTTTCACCAAGTCAGGTCTGTTGTGCCTGTGCTGGTAATTGGTAAGTGATCTCCCTGTCCTTATTTTGACCCCCGAGCTTTTTTTTTTTTCACCTTATTTTCTCCCCCCTGTCCTGCTGAGGAGAGGGAGTGTGAGAGCATCTGGGTGGGTGTCTGGCAGCCGGCCAAAGTCAACCCACCACACATGTAAGCCCACAAAGTCAAAAGTGCTTTCAATTCACAAGCATTTTTCTTTAAGTAACACTGAAACTAAATTATAAATATAAATAAATCTACATACACTTAGGATCTAGTGTGGTTTGGATGGATTGTCCATGTTTCCCAGCAGGTGGATACTTTTTACCATATTCTCCCTTTTGAGTTATCAGACTTCTTCAAGTTTATAATGCTACTTGTGCAAGAATTGCAAGTGACCAGAAAATCTGAAAAATGATTACTGTGTGAATCCCTCCTCACTTGGTCCCCTCAAGTGACTATTTGAAGACCTGCCTTCAAAGAAAAAAATACATGGCAAACAAGGGAATGCCTTTCCACTATAGAATCTATATGTTTTTTTCCCCATTGGATGTTACAACATGGAGTTTGGTGTATTCTACTGACAAGAAAATTTCCGTGTTCAAAACCTCCATATGATGTCAATGAAAGCAAGAACTGTGAAGAAAGATTCACTTTCCTGGTGCACAGAAGAAAGAGGGAACAAGAGACCAGGTCCTTTAACCCTGCATACTGAGTCTAGGCTATTTTAAGAACTACTGCTTTAGGGCTGATTCATGAGGTAGGTGGTCCGTTTCTTAATCTGTATGGGATTTTATTTTTTAATGTTTGTAATTCTTGATTTCTATTTCTGTTTCTCTTTTTAGGCACTTTTTATAATAAAGAAGGAAGAACCAGGAAAGCAAGGAGATGCAGGACTGCCCTGTGAAAGACGCATTTGGGAAAGGAGGAAGAGAAGTCTTGAGCCTTCTGGAGAATAAATATATATAAGATGAATATGCAGTTACACAGCAACCTCATATGAAATATGCCATCTAAGCAACAATTAATAAGATATTCTCTTTATATAGTGATAAGTTTGATGAACTGGCCAAACTCACCTTTCTGAAACATCATAGACTTTTAAAAGAAAGATTATGCTACAGGGATACCATAGTTAGAAATACGTAACTTTGTACAGTCCTCTGAAGACTGATTTTAACAACAGTTTTACAGACCTGTTATTCCACTGGTATAAGTAGTATAAATGCAGGTATAAGAAATGCAAGTATTGGGCTTGAAGTTTTTATTTCAACGCCTTATTGTCCTTTTGGATATAGAATTTTTAATTAAAAAAAAAAACAAAACAAAATCCTGTCTACCCTCTTTACTTTTGCGCCAAGGCCATTTTATGTTGATAGAATTCAAAATTATGCTGAATTCTCAGTGTGGGATATCTGACAAAAGACTTGCTTAATAAAATAACTAATTGTTAGTATCCAGAAATATAAACTTTACTATAGATTGTATTCTGTAGTATATATTGAGCTAAAGCTTACTGCCTGAAATGCAAAGTATTACTGAATCTTTCTTTCCCTCTGGATTTCGAAAAATTTTAAGGTTTGATAAAAAAACTCACCAGCTGAGGAGGTGGAATACAGGGTCCTAATTAAGAGCTTACAAATAACGTATTCTGCTTTTTCACTTAGCCTGACAACTCCTTACTGCACCACCAGTATTGGCTTGTTCATATTAAACTGAATCCATTTATACCTTAAGGAATAATTCTTACCTCTGGTGAACTGCTGTAAACACTTCATCCTACTGAAGCTAATGAAACTGGGCTGAATTGCACAGATACACAGGGTATATCTAGCCCTTAGTCTGTAACTTTCCAAGCCAAGACATTTAGTTTGGGATTTACCCCTATGAGTGGTTTTAAAGCTTCATAAACAGTTAAGCCCATGAATATTACTTTTTTTTTTTTTTTTAAGTTGTCCTTTGGAAGAGAGCATATTCTAAAAAATACACATTTTTTGTTGAACAAAACTGTCTTAAAAATACTGTTCTTGAAGAAGAATTTGGGGAATCATCGAGGAACTCCCACCACACCTTTCTGGGACTGGATAGTAACACAGAATCTCTTTGGTCACTTAGGTTTGGGAAACAGGTTGGACTCTTGAGAGGCATCCCACTCCCTAGATTTGTAATGCTTATCATCAACACCAGTGAGGTTAAAGAGTGATAGCTTGTGTCAAAACAGTCAAGTGGTGTTGTAGCTATACCTTTTGTGGTGTTGTATAAATAACCAGGATGATAAGATATGTACTCACTGCTGTATATACTACAGATGTTGTCTGTGCACGTCTGAAAAGCCATCATAATGAATACAGATGTTCATTGGCATTTAATAGTCCCTGCTATTTCTCTATTGGCCCCTTTTCCTGTTTTAATTCAGGAATGCATCACACAGCCTTATGTTGCTAAAACTCACAGGATACAGAATATCTTAGCTGTGGTGACTTTGGTTACAGATGCGCTCTCTAAAGCTATCAGCTCCCCTTGTTTTTTTAAAAAAAGGTGTTCCATAATGCAAGTGCAAATGGAACTTAATGATGGGAATGTCTCATATGCTTTAAACCAATTAAAGGAATTTATCTTCATACTCAGGAAATGGGATAGCAATTTGGACAGTATGCGGGATTAATTTCTGTAAATCTATTGCAGTAGTGGCTTTTAAAAGGATGTTGAAATTTTTGAGAAACTAAAAATACAATCCAAGACAGGGAGACCTAAGGCTTTATGAAACCCTTCTTACCTGGATGTTGATCAGGAGCCATCCTAGACTAGGAACCCAACTGTGAAATCTATATTGTCTGCAATGCACCACTTGATAAATATCTTTAGGCACTGCATGTTTTTCAGATACACAGCAGCAAATCAGCAAATGGTCTTAAAAGAATTGCGTGTGGTGTGTGACTCTCATAAAAATACTTGATGATTTTATACATATGGCTGGCTCAAATTCAGATGGGAAGCTACATATGAGAAATAAACTCCACCAGGATTCAGCATAAGAACACACTGCATAATTTTAAAGAACATGAAGGCAGCTATAATATTATCTATCTTTCAAAATACTACTGTTCCATTTGCACAGAAGAAAAGGACAGAGCTTTCTAATATTTCTGTATGCTTCTTTTTTCACACACAGTTTTTTGAGAATAGTATTTCTATATTCTGATCTTAAAAATTAGACAGGAATATCTACAGATAGTCCTGATGTGAGGTGCTAGTAACTTGTAAGACTATATTGCTGAGGATAGCCCTTTTGGATTTCTTACAGGTAAAATTAGTCAAGTAAAACAGATTTTCAGTAAAACAGTACTAGAAAAAGCCTTTGAAGAATAAAATTTAAAAGATGCTGAAGGCATTTTCCTAGATGACAGCAGCAGCCATGGAATACATCAAGACCTGGTTCCAGGCAATGCCAAGTGTAAGAGTTTATGCCCCATAAATTTCAAACTATGCTTAACTTCATAGTCCTGATTCATTGACTCTAATGGAAAATGTCCTTTTTGCTCCTACCACAGAATGAGTTTGACTCCTGCAGTGGATATGCACAAAAATGTGGCCAGCTGGCCTGGAGTCATGTTGTGTCTAGTATTGTCTGAGCCCTGCACATTGCACATTGTAGTAGGGAAAAAGAGGCTGATTGCAGGCAGAAACAATCAGTGGATTGTCTCGAACTCCAGGTCCTTTCTTGAAGAATGGAAAACATCTTTGATTCTCATTACATTCAGAAAGCATTGAAGGAACTTAGCACCTCATATGGTGGACTATGAGTAATTGGGAGAGATTTTCTAATAGATGAAAATAATAAACCAGAAGCCAACATGGAAGCTTATTACAAGTGAACATGCAGAATACTTCTTGGGTACTTCCCAGGACTAACCTTGTCTCTTTCTGCTTGACTCAAGGGTTGTCTGGATTCCCAGTTCTTCCCTCTATTGAAGCAATTGGCAGGAGCCATCCAGACCCATCCATATTCTCCCTTGCACGCCTTGCTGACAGTTTGGTTCCTCCACTGTCCTTGTACAAATCAGGCTAGCAGAGAGGTCTGTGGTAATACCCCTACTCCAACCCAGGAAATGCCAGGGTCTAAATAAATCCCTCAAACTGTGGTTATATATTAATGGACCGGGTTGTTAGAAAAGAGAACAACTTCTATTACATCAATTGATATAGCTGGAAAAACCAGATGAGCTTTCAGATGTTTAAATTCTCCCTTAGATGTGAAATACAAACTGGTTGGAAATGTGCAGGCACCTTTTCAAAACCAAAGAAGGATATTACTTCTCCCTACACTTTAGAGACTCATTTTTATCTTTAGGATGTCACAACTACTGCTTCTCCTTCTTGCTGCTTCTGCTCACTGCTATGATGTCTTGCACATTTGAAATAGTCCTAACATGACCTGTTTATGATCTAGACTCAATTTTGAGAGATTATGTAGGATTCAGATGGTACATATATGTTGTGCTAATTCTTGATATCAGGTAAATTTGATCAGATATTAACTCCATTTGATTGAAAACCCCAAGAGACTAAAAACAGCCACAGAGGGGCAGCAGACATTTACACTCAAATTATTTGATGCTCGTATGCTTTCCTCACCAGTTCTGTTTTCTGTATAATGAAAAAAACCCCAACAACCCTGGAAAATTGTCAAGCTAGGCTTTTCCTTTGGGAAGCACAATCTCCTCTTTGCTGCCTTCCTGAAAATGTCATTAAAAATGTAGGGGAAAAATGCATACTTACAGGAAAAAAACTTTATCTTTTTTTTTTAATTAGTATTTTTCTCAACCATCTTTTTCAAGGTCTGGTGCCTAATAGTGAAGTCTAGGCCTATTATATTACCCCTATAGCTTTTGATTTTCAGAGATAATGTTAAAAGAACACACAAAAAAACCTACTCATCCTCACTGGCAGAGAAATTGCTGGCTTTTGTTGTTTCTGCACTAAAGTTATCAAACAAAAGCACTGAAAACTCCTTGAACAAGTAATTTCCTGTATAGCAGATATTTTTTACTACTGATAAGAAATAAAGATTGAATGTCAGTTCCAGTATAAGCCTTCTACAGTGTGAGAGAAACAAAAAAATCAAATTTGCGAACATCTTTGCCTATTTGTTGATTTTCAGGACAGAAACTTGAAGGTATTTTAGTAAACATCTTGCATATGGATGTACTTAAAATTTAATTTTTATTATGTGCTTTCTGTCGTTTACATTGTGATGTCTTTGTTCTACTGTAGAAACTACTGTTTGCAATAGTGGACATGCAACTAAGAGGTGATTATTTTGTATCATTTCAGATAATTATGACTCCATTTAAAAAGAGTAGCTTAGGTACACTTGCATATGTAAGTATCAGTAGTCTAACTTGAGTAGGATCTTATCATAAGCTTCAAGTCATGTATAAGCTTACGTATCTTTTCCTGAAACAGGCCTACTTAAAATAGCTGATATGCAAGATTTCATTTTCTGCATGTGATTTACTGTGTTGTTTGTGTTGCAGTTACAGACCTTTAAATAAAGGCATCCTGGATTTTTACTCTTTCATTTTCAGCAATTTAATTTTTCCAGAATGTGACTATATAAACTGAAAATTCTTATGTTTGTTCACTCAGATGGGAACATTTCTCCAAAGTTAAAAGGAAATCCATTCAGTTCATTTTTAATGATGTGAATATTGTGAAAACCCTGTGGTTTTCATACTTTCAGAAAATTGCTCAGTTGTTATTTCTTCTTGGATAACTCAGAAATCTGTTGAATGTAATACTTCAAACTTGGCATGAACAAAATTACTAAGTTGAAATATGAGGTTTACTAAATTTAAACTGAAATGGCAAAAAACCTCAAGCTCTGCGTATACAAGCTCTGCATATAACACACTCCACATACTCAGTATGTAGTTTTCTACTAATATCTTCAAATTTTGATTCTGCAGACACTGGTACCCACATATCAATGCAAGACAGAGTCATAACTGTGCATAAAGAGGCAAATAATAAGCTTATTATTGTGCCTGAGCAGCTAGGCTAACAAAGTTCATGCAGAAGAAAAATACAGAGTTACTCCTTTTTAAGAAGGAGTTTCACACTGTTTAAACCCTGAGGATGCTGACAAAGGTGCTGCTAAGAGGAAGCAAAGATTCCTTTTCCAATATAAGAAAGTGTTGGCTGCATTGAAGGTACAACTTGTCTCTGTCTCTTTCCGCTCTACTTTTTATGATTTGCAAAAAATCATGTTGCTCTCTAAACGTGATATTGTACCACAAATGAAAAGACAGGTGAAAAATCAAGTGATGCATTTCCTATGACCTGCTTCAGAAGGTTTAAGGTTTATCTTTACTGAAACATTCAGTTCAGATAAATTTGAGGTAACTTTCTTCCAGGCAGCTTACCTACTCTGACCAAAGAGCAGTGACCTACATCAGCCTTGCTAAAGTGAGAGTGACTGCACTTTGTGATGATACAGCTCCAAAGAGTCATTTGATTAGCACCTCAAAACCTTAGCAGTTTGATTAAACTAGCCCCTGATGGTACAACCTCAATACCTGTATCTGCACGGACTTACTGTGCATCTATTCCTCTACAGTATATCCGTGTAATGATTTCCCATCCTCTGTTGTTCTTCACTCATGCTGTGACCCTTTTTTTTGGGTTCTTAAGGTAAACCAGATCAGTGCATTGAATAGCTGTTCTTCTTGCCAAATTGTATTTCAGTTGCATCAGTGAACTGGTCCAGTTTTCCATGCAGTCTTACACACCTTTGGGTCAGCACAACTAAGACTGCAGTAAATAAATGTCTAATGCTGGTGAAGATGATTCCTTAAGGCCTCACTGCTGCCAAGAAAAAGGTGCATGGGGTCACACCCTAAATGAGCATTAGGAACATTCAAAAGCTTCAGCCAAATCCCATCAAGGTTATGGCACTAATGGACACGTGAACAATCGCTTGATGTATAAAACTGCAGCAAATCACACTTGTGGCAGCTGCTTACAATAAAGTAAAGCATCTGAAAGCATGAGAAATAAATAGGCTGTGTATTGAAAGGCGTACAATTAAAATGTGACAAAATTGCCTCTGATTCATCCAAGGGTAAATTTGTCACTGCTAGAGCAGGGCCATACTGTTTCTAGAGGTTGAATCATGTTTGTGGCTTTTAGAAACTTGGACAGCTTAACATACTAGTTAACCCATTCACGTATCCATGGCTTCTGCTGGATCTGTGGATGCTGCATTCACCGTAGAAACACTAATCTACTGTTAAGGTAGCTAGCCCAGGTACTTCCAGTTACCTAGGCAATCAGCCAGTAATTCCATGAAAGCTATGCACTTAAATGCTTACCAGCAATTTCAGCTATTGTTGTTAATATTTGTAGCAGCATCAAAGGGAAAAAATAGATTACAGCTAAAATTAAATGGGAGAGAAGAAGCCCTCAGAAACGGAAGGATGGGAGGAAATGTTATAGAAAATTATGCAGAAATTACATGCGGCTCCACACTTGTTAAAGAGCATTAATACTCACTTGAAGGACTTCCACCAAAGAAATTCAGTCCAAAGTACTTTGGATGTCTTTTATGCACCAATAGTCAGAATGACTACAACCAGAAGTGAGGTTTGCACTGACAGAAAAAAAGTGGTAATAGAGGGTCTCACAGGCCTATAAAGTTTTTTGGTAAGAACAAGAGCACCTTTTCCACAAATGCACATTGGTCATGAGTAGGGCATGCAAGTGGGTTCACTGGTTTGAGGATCTCTGTGAACCAGAAGTGGTAAAAACTGTGCTATTGTAGATGATGTGCATTTGTTCCTGAATCATTTGCAATATCCTTTCCATGAATACATAGATGTTATTTACCAAATGGCTTGGATGAGCAGATTTTATTCTAGCTTGTTAATAACCTACTCAAACATTTGCTGTTAATTATTTCATGGTTGTGAAATACAAGTTTCTTCATTACTGTGTCTATGCCACAAGATAATTGTAACTGTCTACTTCTATGCTAGAGTATCAATTGCCGAACAAACTTGTTTGCCTACAACAATATTGTACGAAACCCAGCAATTTCTCAAACACTGCAATGAACAAAACTCCCTTTCCATAAATGCTAAGAAACAGTTAATAACAAGGGGCACTAAAAGCATCACAAAATCCAAATGTTTGGAATTCAGATGAAGGCTCATGAATACTGCCTTACTAAATGCCATGCCACATTTATGACTTCAGGGCAAAATATATGAACACCAGACAATCTGAACATATTAATTAATGCTAATTACATCTCTGCAGTACAGATGGGCTCTATTCTCTTGACATGACTATGTAATATATTTGGCATAAATGTCAGTTAATGTATTTATGCGGAAAAAAAATTTGTAGTTTACAAATACACAATCAGCCGTCTTTTATTTGTGAAGCTGTTATGTGCTACAGCCCATACACGTAGACCTGCAATGTGAATGGTGCAGATTTTCACCGCCATATTTTCTCTGTTACAATGACTCCCAGGGATCCTTAAGATTTTTGCTGTTCCTGCTGTGTGACTACTAGTACAGTATGGATGCAGATGCATTACGGGCAGGGGCTGCATAGCCTCCTCTGTGTCACATAACTTAGGATGGAGGGGAGGAAAGATTTTCCCCTTCAAAATCTACACTCTGAAATCCACTCCTGGTACAGGTACTAAGCCTAATTCAGATACATCTGCACTACTTCTACTGTTTCCAGTATATATTCCTATACTATACACGTACCCCTTTGTGCCAGCTGGTTATATTCACTGGTGTAGATAGGAGGTAGGGTTTCTGTCTTCCTGCATCTCCATCCCTCTCGAGTTCTGAGCACCACCATTACTGATCTCCAACAAGTATTCTGTTCATAGCATCATAGAATCATAGGATCGTAGAATCATAGAATCATAGAATGGTTTGGGTTGGAAGGGACCTTTAAAGGTCATCTAGTCCAAACCCCCTGCAATGAGCAGGGGCATCTTCAGCTAGATCAGGTTGCTCAGAGCCACGTCCAACCTGACCTTGAATGTTTCCAGAGATGGGGCATCTACCACCTCTCTGGGCAACCTGTTCCAGTGCTTAACCACCCTCATTGTAAAAAAATTCTTCCCTATATCTAGTCTGAATCTAACTTCTTTTAGTTTAAAACCATTACCCCTTGTCCTATCGCTACAGGCCCTATTAAAAAGTCTGTCCCCATCTTTCTAATAACTCCCCTTTAAGTACTGAAGGGCTGCAATAAGGGCTCCCTGGAGCCTTCTCCAGGCTGAACAACCCCAACTCTCTCAGCCTTTCCTCATAGGAGAGGTGTTCCATCCCTCTGATCATTTTTGTGGCCCTCCTCTGGACCCGCTCCAACAGGTCCGTGTCTTTCCTGTGCTGAGGACTCCAGGTGGGGTCTCACCAGAGTGGAGTAGAGGGGCAGAATCACCTCCCTCAACCTGCTGGTCACACTTCTTTTTATGCAGCCCAGGGTACAGTTGGCCTTCTGGGCTGCGAGCACACGTTGCCGGCTCACATCCAGCTTTTCATCCACCAGTACCCCCAAGTACTTCTCTGCAGGGCTGCTGTCAATCCCTTCATCCCCCAGCCTGCATTGATATTGGGGGTTGCCCCGACCCAGGTGCAGGACCCTGTACTTGGCCTTGTTGAACCTCATGACGTTCACATGGGCCCACTTCTTGAGCTTGTCCAGATCACTCTGAATGGCATCCTGTTCCTCAGGTGTGTCAACCACAGCACTCAGCTTGGTATCATCTGTTCAGTGGATCAGGGAAGCATAAGGCCTGCAGTTGTGTCCAGCCTTTGCATGCAGACACAGAGCAGTAAAAAGCTATCCAACGGTGAACTTAAATAAAGGCCAGCCAAAATAAAGATAGGCTATTTTTACAGTTTGCTGTTATATTTTCCAAGGTTTGGGATTGGATGGCTATTTGTCCTTGCTCTGTAATGTGCTTGTAGAATCTCTCCAGAGTCTTTCAGCAATGCCATGAATGAGAAGAGGTGCCTCTTCGATGAATTTTTTTTTTTTTTTATTCAAGAGCTACTACATTTATTTAGGTATGGAAGCAACAAATTTCTAGTGTGATTCTGTTTGCCTCAGTATGTTGGTAAAGTATAATATCCCAATACACAGTGACATACAATTCCATCTAAGAAAATGCAGTTACTTGTAGCCTAGCTTCTGTCCTTTCCTTCCTGTGTAATTTGTTTTCCTTTTTTCTATTTTTTTCTTTTGTCAACATAAATTACCTTTCCCTTTGGAGCAGGCATAGGTGACAATCATCAGATTTCAGATGTTCTGGAAATACAATACATTAATCGTGAACCTGACATTCACTAATTGTCTGGCAAGCTGCTACTATCTAATTCTAAAAACATTTCCAACTATCATTAGTTGAAGAGTTACAACAGCATTCCTACGAGCAGTAATGCACTCTACTGTGGATGGTTAAAATCACAAAAGCAGGTGGTGGTGTCATTCAATCTTTAACAAATGTGGCCTTTAAGATGTGCTGGTTTTAAGTCCTGACTCTGCAGATCAGTTTACTAGTGCA
Organism: Balaeniceps rex; assembly: GCA_013401315.1. Lineage (NCBI taxonomy): Eukaryota > Metazoa > Chordata > Aves > Pelecaniformes > Balaenicipitidae > Balaeniceps > Balaeniceps rex. The sequence continues at coordinate 11,200 of VYZW01013477.1, forward strand.
GACTCCCAAGTCTGTGCAGGACACATTCAGGAATGGGCCCATTCCATGGAATTCACCCCAGTTCCATTCCGGTACTGGTCTGAATTACAGCACTGAGACTGAACACATACTCAGAACTCCTCTTCCAGCACAACCGTAACTAAAAGATGCTGGTTAATTTAGCTTAATGTAACATTATGTATCACAGTAATTTCAAGTAAAACATCTTATTAAAAGATTATTAAAACAGGCAATTTATAACAAGAGTTATTATACTAGAATGTTATTGGGCACTTTTCCACTGACTTAATCAACCTGATGTCTGTGTGCTTGGCTTGAAACAGGCATGTAAAATTAGGCCCTCAGCATTTGTTTCATGACTAGCAATTATTTTCAATACTTAGAGGAGATATTCCAGAGCTCTTAGAATATGACAGTTTGACAGTAGCAGTTCTCCTCAATTATCTTAGGTGTTTTGGAAATGCCTCTCTTTAACTGGTTTTAAATAATTATTTGCAGCACAGGAAGCTTCAGTATGAAGCTCATTCATCATTATTTCAACGTGCTATAGTTTAAGGCATAGTGGATATGTCTCCAATATTTCCCAGACTGTTAGTTCAAGTTGAACAAGATTCTTAGTCTTTCCCTCAAACTCTTTCCCTTCTTTCATTTGTACTATTGTAATCAACACCACCTTCTTATCTCACAGCATACAACCTGATATCAGATGTCTTCTTTCTCTATACACAACTATTATATATAAGTTGCAATATTTTTTCTTTAAGACTCTATCTGATGTGTATCCTCTTCTAGTGAGCATCACATCTAAACCTGTAGTGCAAGACAACAGCATACATTTTTCTCTGGTACTGACTTTTCTTTTCCTAATCTTGATCCTGCCTTTTCTTGATTCCTCCAAAAGAATGTTTTTTGTGACATTGACTATGTGACCGTTCTCCATGGGTTTCTCCTCCATCAGAACCTACTTATTGCTGCTAACACTGTTTTCCAGCCAGCTTTCTCATATTCCCTATCAAAACGCGGAGAGCTACATCTGCTTGTGAGTGATAGCAGCCTACAGCACTCCCTTGCTGAGATTTCAGAGAAGCACCTTACTTGTTATGCTCCAGCTGCCCTGCATGCTGGGAAGGAAATCTTTGCACATATCTGGAACCACTTCAATAGCTACAAGTCCCTTCTCAAAGTTCTTTTGCATAATATTTGCTAAAAGACTGGACACTGTCAGGTTAGTGTGGTGTGACCACTGCCTCATTGTTTCCTGGTCCCATCTCTGTCAGCAACCACCTCTTTTGTGGTTCTTTTGTCTTTCATCTCTTTTTGAGAAGTGACTGATTTTTGTTAGGTTGGTACAAGCCAAAGTCTCCTGCTACCAAAATTTGAATAAATAATAACAGTGCCTAATTATATCAAATATTTCAACAATTCTACTTATCTTTGAATCATGTAGCTAAAACTTCTGGTGTTGTTTTTCTGCTCACAAAATAGTTGTTCTGGTTCTACAATGAAGGCCAAAGAGCTAGACTGTGAAGAGTGCAACAAAGAACTGAAAAACATTCACCATCTGTCATTTGAAACACTTCCAAGAAATATAGCAGTAGAATTAAAAAAAAATCGAACAGTAAAACCAGTAAGTAGTGATTGCTTATCGAGTCACTTGCAAAATATAATGTAAACAAATTCCTTTAAATGGAAAATTTTGATTTATGAGTACACTATTAAAATGAGGTACTGTACTGCATACAAATTTTACCACCTGATACAACAATGGTGACATGACATTGGAGATATAAGCTACTGCCTGCTGTTGCAGTAGAACCCTATTATTCATATACATTCATTATTTACCATTATCTAGTGGATATTAACAAGGAAATCTTGTGTGTCAGGATTTCAAAGCATTTTACAAACATGAGCAAATCAAGCATACACAAGTGTTTTCTTGTCTCTGATCAATGTAATTCAACAGATAGCCCATGAACTGAATCTACCACGCAGTACATTTCCATATGTCTGCTCTTCTTTCTCAGAGGGGATGGGAAAGGCTGTCTGAGTAGCACTTTCCACTTAAACACTCCTTCCTGCATTTGCAGCCCAAAGCAGACCTGGCATCTGCTGCTCTGCCCCTTTTCCCCTTCTTGCCTTGGTGACAGCAGCAACCTTTGTGGTGCCCTTCTCCCCACACCACAGTAGCATTCAGTCTGTGAAAGCAGTGGAGGTTGCATTCATTCACCTTCTACTGCTGGAAGGAAAAAGGCAATTTTTTTGTATGGGATGGAGAGAGGAGGTCCCTGTGCATATTTAACAGGCTATAGCTTCCTGAAGAATGAAGGCTGAGTGTACAGATTTGCCTGCAAGACAGCAGAGGATTCTTCATCAGACCTAACACTAGAACTCAGGTCCAGAAGACAAACTGCTTTTGAGGAGGAAAATTTCTTTCTGAAGGAGTTAAAAAAAACCCAACTAGCAAGAGCAGAGAAAGAAAAGAAAGAACACCCTCTTTCTGATGGAATGTGTGTGAAAGGATGTTTAAAAAAGGAAAGTTCTTGAATTCAGTTGATTAGATATACAAATTAAGTTATGAAGTCACACAAATTTCTATGAATTTACAGATACCAAAATGAAGATCAGAATTAGACATTAAGAAACAACACTATAACCTTAACTTATGGCACATAACATCTTAATTTTTAAAAGTGTTGAAACAAAACTACATCTATTATATTGCCTGGGACTTCCTAGGACTTTGGCAATTTTGAAAAGATTCTCAAGAGTACTTATATGATAGATGCATTTAAATTAAATTGTGAGTAATTTGGTGAATCTGTTCCACAGAAATCTTGTTTACAGCCAACCTTGGTATGGCTAACTTTTACATGCCTTCCTTTCCTCCAAACTTTATACATTATATGCTTAACAGTGCAAAGGAGCCTGAGCACCTCAGACTAGACTGCAGAACAGTTACCACACTGCACTAGACTGCTGAGCAAAAGAGCTAAACTGAAGGTTCCTGAGACCCTTGCCTTGCCAGAAAGTATGCATCTAAGTCAGGGTTGCACGAAAGCGTTGCCTGGCCATTTCTGGAGTGGGGTACCTAAGCTGGCCATTTAAAAAAAAGAATGTCAGGAGTTAGGGATTTTTATTATTTTAAAGGAAAGGTAAAAGATACTATGCTTGTCTTCTTTTTACCGTACTTCTACCCCAATGTTTAGCACATCTGCCGAGAACATGCAGACCTAAAGTCACCTCTGTCTCCTTCCTTTAGGAATTTGTTAATACAGAATACAAAATGATGTGAGTGAGCACAGATAGTTAAATGCAAAGAAAGATGAGAGAATAAGGAACATGATTTTATGTCTCTTAAGCAGTTAAAAAAATCTGGGGGTTTGTATTACAATTTTGGATCTCTTATGCTGACCCTGAATTCAAGTGAGTTGCCTTTGCTTATGTAAGATAGGTGAAGTCCTATGGAATCACCAGGGAATAAGATCCATGAGCTTAGTTGTTCTGTGGTTCTGAACACAGTTTGAAAGAGCTCATCCTTGTTCCTACGTTTCCTCTCCTCTGCAGCTTACTGTTTCTGTCTCTAGTCAGGAAGCTTGGACTCTTGTAAAACAATCTTAGTCCCACCTCCCTGACTGGAGATAGAAATAATTGCGAGAATTAAGACATAGATGCCATTTGGGACAGTTCCCATGTGACTGAGGGAACTGAACTTCACCTTTCTTCCAGGTCCTGCCACAAGGGCATGCTCTACTTGTCCATGCTAGTTCATACCAAAGGGAAACCCCTTGATTATGACAGAGAGACAACCAGTCCTTGCCCCTCGCACATTCCCTTCCTCCTCTGTTCCTCATTAGGTCACTTCATAGTTCTTGCATGGTCCCGGAGCTTGTCTAAGGCACTGCACTAGGAAAACACAACTTTCCAGCTCAATGGAAGCAGAATGCGAGACAGCAGCTGATGGGATTAGGGAAGCTCCTGGCTCTGTAACAACGTGGTAAAGGCAGCAGTTCCCATTGCTACAGTATTATTGTCCGACATTTTCCCATTTATAACATCCAGGTTTTACTTCTCTATCACATTGCAAGTATTAACTGCTTAGGCTCAAAATTTGCTGCCTAAGACTGACTAATAAAAATTTTCATTCCAGTAATAAGGCTAAGGAGAACTATGTGTTTTTGTCTTTTTTAAAAAGTCTGATAACGATTTGAGAAGTTCTACTGTCTTAATAGTTTGGTGCAGGGTTCTTGAAATTTGATATGCTATTGATCTTTATGTCTGCTCACAGATGGCTAATTTACAGACTTTTGAAAAACTGCCACTCTGCCCATATTACCAGAGATGTGCCTAAGATTCTTAGCCAAAGCTCCCAAAGACTCTGCATTGGGCATCTCAGGCCCAAGCTGAGAACTTTTCTGAAGTGGTAGTTCCTACCTAACTGGGGTGAACTGGTTTTGAGCAAGGTTTGCTGTTGTCAACAGTCATGTGCTCTCTCTCACCCTTATGGTCTCAAAATTTATGCTTGGACCACATGGAAGAAGATCAAGTGTTGATTGATCAAGAGTGGAAATCGGAAAGTGGTGTAAGAAGAGAACAGAGTGAAACAAATGGTGTGCAGGGGAACAGCTAGGCCAGTTGAGCTTGCGAGGTGAAAGAAGAGGGGAAACTGAGACTCTGTTGAGTGATGGAGCAACACAGAATGCACCTGCAGTACCTGGGAAGACTGGCTGCTTCTCTAGGCAGACTAGAACTAGATGATGAAATCTAAGAGAATGGCCTAGAACCAAGGGGTCACAGTTGGACAAACAATTCTTAAGTGATATACAGGTTTTCAAACATTCAAAGGTATCTTTTATGCTACCGGCTGTGTAGCTTTTAAATAGTCAGTGGTAGGAATGTTTTGTTACTGAAGGTGTTTGTTTCTTCAACTCCTTGGCGTGGTGAGAAATAAAACCAGAATAATCATTCCTGTAACCTAATCCAGACCCATTCTGCAAGGACCGATGGAATCCTTAGGAAGCCATTATCATCTCTTGCCCGCCAGTCATCCTAGAGTTCTTTAAGTGTTGTTACTCAGCCACTATTGGCATACAGTTCATAGGATCCAAAAGGCTGGCTATTCTCGCAGTAAATGGTAGAGAATAAGAAATCATATGTGGGAGGCAGTGCTGTAAAGGAAAGAGAAAGAGAAAAACTGGACTAGTCTGATGGGGCAACCTTAGAAAGTTACTTTTACTTTCTGCCTCTGTAACATAATTAGATACTATGCAAGTACCTTAAACTAGGCTTCTCTTATCTTACATGATCATCAATTTTGTATTTGTTTTCTGGATACTGGACTTGAAACACTGCAGTTTCATTTGAGAGAGAGCTCATAGCAACCTCTGAAGTAACAAATGCACTTTGAATTTAATGAAGTCAATATTATGCTGCTTACACTGAAAAATCACATCATAAGAGTCTCAAACTGAGTACTCAGAATTAGTAAGTACTTTTGACCTTAGAGTCTCTGTGTGTTTCATAGTCAGTAAAAGAAATAGAGTAATATCTCTAATCTCATTTGTGAAAATAAATGGGAAATATTCAGTTCCTGTACTGATGTGTATTATGGAAGAAGCTCTAAGAAAGTGAATAATTCAGAGCAGGAGTTGAATTGTGTACAATAAATAGGGCATAGGCTACACTGCACAATGAGGAGAAAACAGTTTATTGGAGAATCGGTCATTAAAGGAACTCAGTGCATTATGGGCACTGGGTGAATACTAGCTTTGCAACTCCAGTGTCCTTTTAATGTAGTTTTTATGTTTAATATCTGCAGCAGTAGTCTGCAGTACTTCTAGCAGGATTAAGCTTAGGGCTTTAGAAGATGATACTTAGAATCTAATTTTTAAACTGTAGAATAATTTCAAGTTATAGAAATTATGGGACATAATTTCATAACCTGTTTTACTGTATAGACAATGCTGTTTTATACCGTAAATCAGTTTCTGAAATTCTTATCTCTATACATACTTTATCACTTTGTGATCTGTGCAGAAAACCAAAGGTATTTCTCTCTCATAAAAATAAGTTTCTGACAATTTTCTTAGTTTTAACTACAGAGACTACGGAGTAAGTGGAATTATGATAAGCAAGTGAGAAAAAGTTAAGCACCCACAAAGCAAAGGACATTTTTGGTTCTGTTTCTCTTACTCTTTTGTTACTTACTAATCTCAATTTACATAGCTCCAATAATGAACAGACACTTCAGGGAAAGGTTTGGTCCTTTTTTACATCCTCTATAAGTATTCTTCAGCAGAATCAGGCAACACCAGGACTGATATTTATATTATTAGTCTGTTAAAATCATGTAAAATTAAACAACAGCAAATTAAGTTAAAAACCTTTGAGGACTAACAGGGAAAAACCACAATAAAAATATTCATCACCTTTGAGAGTCAACATGAAGTGTTGGTTTGTGGTAGATGTATACACTTATGCTTTTCCTGGGCATATATGAAAGGAATCAGATAGCTGTTTGGGGAAGCTTTTTAAGTATACCGTGTTTCACTGATCACAGGGTTGGCTAGTGCAGCCGGACAGGAAGGGGTGCCATAAAACCATATGAGACATCTACAGGAAATCTAAGTGAAAACCATTTTTTTTTAAAAGGGGTGAAAACAATAGGGTTAAATAAACCGAACTTCCAAGAATCAAAGAGAAGACAGTCAAAGACCTTGATCTTAGCTGGCTGCAACAAGGCAGTGAATTACGAAAACTTTAAACCTCTTCTGGCACAACAATATCACTGCCAATCAACAAAAGGGAGAAACAGCACATGTAATCAAGGAACATTAAGCATGTCAAAGGATTATGTACATTGAGAGGGACGACTATAAAAGAAGTCCTTCTGATTCTCTAGTAGAATTCTAGGTGGAACGATAAAAAGTTTCAAACTTTGATGGCTCATTTATGATACTGATGCAGTTAGCCCAGATTTCTCCTGGTCTACTCCATCAGGCATGAGTAGTCTCTCTCTCAGTTATTCTGCCACCATTTGCTACATCTTGGCTTACTCTAAAGGGAAGGATGAAGTGGCACATTTCTCTGCCCAATCCTATTTTAATTCAAAGGGCTTAAGGGCTTGCAGATTATGTGTCTCCCTGCCTTTGCTTCTAGGAGATGAGTTTGTCCCAAGCCATTTGAAGGTTTTTGTCCAATTAAGAAAGAAAAATATCTGTAGTTTTAGAAACAATCACTTTGGAATATACCAGGTACAGAACTGTTACCCACCATGTAGTTCTGCACAGAAACATAACCTTGCTGGTTTAAATGACAGTTTGTAAAAATGACATTGCTTACTCAGATCTTCATTCTGCAGATAGCTCTGAGTGAATGGATACCTGTTCCTTTGAATAATCATCAAGATTGTCATAGATATGGATGTTTTTAGATGCCCTCTCCTTTTTTTGTTTGGTCTCTCAGGGCTAGATTTTCAGAAAGCAGGGATAAATACCTTTGAAAAACGGATCAAGGGCCTTGCACACAAAGTTCGTAGCTGATAGTGAAGATTCTGAAAAAGTTATCTCAGGTTTTCTGCTGTGAAGGAAGGCAGGAGACCCATTTCCTCCTCAGATGCATTATGTGGCTTGCTTCTACTACTGGACTTTTCTACTACTACTTCTGCTAGTATGAGTAATAGGAGGTGCACTTGCCTGGAGTGTGCTGATCTGTGTGCTCTGCTCTAGTCACCCAGAATCTACAAAAAATCCTACCTGTTCCAGTCAGCAGGTGTGGGCACACAGAGCAGCATGAACACTAGCGTGCTGTGATCTTGATACTCATTCTGTATTTTGTCTGTAAGTAAGCATTTAGCTAAGTGTGGACACAGGCCAGGCTTCAGAGCTTTCTGAAGGAAGAAAGCTGGTGCCTGTTCAGCACCTCAGTGCCTGCTCAGGCTCTGCCTGCATGGGCTGAGTATTTCCTAGGCAGAGAAGAACGTGCCATCGCAGAGGTGCTGTGCCACAGGGAGCTCAGGCTCTGCTCTTCCAGTCTGGATGCATGGATCCACTGTGGCACATCACAGCTGGCAGCTGCTAGTGCCAGGGATAAAGAAGCACATTTAAATCTTTGTCACCTCTGCTCCTTGCCTCCTTGTCTAACCTTAGTGCATAAATGCTGCCAACAGCTTGTACTAGATTTAAAGCAAAAAGTGCTTCTCCCCCAAGCATGATTAAGCAAAATATTTGGATGACTTGACCTGAGCTTTTTACCAAGGTAATAAGTATTTCCTGAGAGAATATACTGAATAACGGGATGGTATTGATCTTAGTATAACATGCTCAATTGTTATATATTGTGATTTTAAAAATAAATAAATAAAAGGGAATTTGAAATTGTCCTTACAAAAATAAGAACAAATCACCACTGGCTGTTTGAAAAGTGAGCTAGGGGAATGTGACAAAATATAGGGAATAAGACTAAGCAGTGAGTGGCAAGCCAATGGAGAGGAATTTGACTGTGAGGAACAGTTGCTGAGCATGTAAATAAAATTATAGATGATTAGAGATGGAGTGAGAAAGAAAATAGATATACACAAAGACAGCATGAATAGCTGCAGGCCAGCATGCAGTCAAAATAGTATGAATTTATCACATACATTTCAGCCAAGCCATTCCTCAAATGTCAGAAAAAAATAGAGCTCTAATGGATGTTGAACATCTATGTAGCCCACCAACCTCCCTAAGTCAGGATGATCTGCACTCAAACTGTAAAGATATAGATCTAACAGATGTCTTAAAAACCTAGGATGATAGAGATTCTACGCTTCCCTAGGCAATCTACACCAATGCTTGGGATCTTCCTGTTAAAAAATCCTCCCTAAGGTCTAGCCTAAATCTTCTTTGCAACAGTTTAAGCTTATTCTTTATTCTTACGACCTAGTGAACAATTTTTCTTCCTTCTTTGATGCTACCTTTTACATATTGGAAGTTTTCAATCTAAGTTAAAGATCTGTAATGCTTTTGATGTTTCTTATAGGTCGTATTTTTTTGACATTTTTTCATACCTAGAGATTTCATCCGGATTATTTTTCTTGAAATGCAATGCCAAAACCTGGCCAGTTTTCCAGCTAAGGATTTACTGGAGTTGAGCTGAACAGAAGTATTCCTTCACATTCATGTTTATACTTCATCGCTTGATGCTTTTCATTTTCTGGAGCAGTATGACATTTCTGACTCTTGCTCTGCTTGTCATCCATTACATCCCCAAGAAGCTTTTCTGCAGAACTTCTGTCTAGAAAATCATAAGCATTTCATGAGAACTTGTGGCCTTTCATGCTTGACTGAAAGGCAGCGCCACCCAGAACCATGTTCACAACAGAAGCCAGTATGCAAAAATTCCAAGAAGAGCATAACTGTGATCCTACATCTGCTTTATCTTCTTATCTGCCTAAGAACTCCCTCAACTGAAGGCCATCATGTTTTACAGCTACAAATGGATTTTTCCGCATCCATTTATCCACCACTTTTAGAACTCATTTGTACTTTTAGTTTCCAAAGTATTCTGTGGCGATGTGGCCCACAATTTAGTGACGTATTATATTAAGGTTTATTAATGTTTAACTTGCTGCCTGATAATTTCATTGAGGGTCTGATAGTTTTTGTGAGGTTAGAAATAATTAATAAGTGCTCCCTATTCACCTTGTTCAAACCATTTACAATTTTATAGACCTATATCATACCCCTCTCTATCATCTTGTCTGCAAGCATGTAAAGTCTTGGTACTTTTTCTCCTCCCTTGTGCAGAAGCTGTTGTTCATCTCAGTGACTGACTCTCCTTTGTGGTATTTTTTTAATTTTATAACACCTCTTTTGAGAAGATATAATCAGAACTGTATCAAGTGTTCAAAAGGAGGATAGAGATGAGTTGACATAGTGACATAACAGGATTTTCTGTTTCGTTCTCCCTTTTCCCTTCTAACATTCTCTTTGTTGTTTTTTTTTCCCACGTCTAGTGGTTCCAGACCTCTTTCTGAAACACAATAGATACCATAGTTTGAGACAGCTGTTATGTATTTATAATTAGGGTATTTTTACGTCACATGCATGGCATTATACTTGTCACAATTCAATTTAGTTGTTTGTACTGAAAAGTCCTTCAGTATTTTGAAATCCCTGTGCATTCCTTTTCAGTCAGTTTTATGTTTGTCTAGCATGCATAATACTTCATCACCTGAACATTCTGTCCTTTCACAATTCACTCCTTTTCCTTACAGTTATGACTGCTTTAAACACCAAAGATTCTACCTCAGATTCTTAGGGGGTCTCCACTGGTAGTTTCCTCTCATTGCAAAACCTGATTATTTAACCTTATTCTTAATTTTATATCTTATGTATGACAGTGTAATTTATTTTATCTCAAGGTGGCCTACTCACACCTGCTTCCTGATTGCTGGGGATCTTAATCGCATGACAGCAAATAATTGAAGTCTCTCATTATTATAATTTTCTACCTCACTATTTTTTTAGCAGTTTGGGATAACTGTCACCATTCTGGTAATCTGATAAACTATAGCTCTAATATTATACTTCTCCTATTTAGGAATATAATTCACAGAGATTCATGTACACACACATTCTGGTAGCATCTTTACCTTATTCCCCTGTATGACTTTTTTTAATTATTAATGCCTGTGTGCCACCCACACAGTGTCTATTCTTACCTGAGAGCAGAACTTCACATTTCCAAACTTGAAATATGTCTTCTTTTTGTAGACTATCCTTTGAATTCATCAAAATAATTTTAAATTCTCATGCTGGCCTTCTGTGTGCTTGCAGATCCTTCAGCTTGAAATCACCTACAAATTCAAGAAATATACCAAGTTATGAAGGAACATGTTTAATGGTTTTGGACCAGGGTAGAGTCTTAACGTAATTTTCTAGTTTGACAGTAAGCCATTGATAAATTCTCTTTGCATGTGGTTTTCTAGTCACATTAGCTTGCTTATGAATGAGAATCCCACATAAGAAAACACCAAAAGCCTTCCTGAAATCCTGCTAGATTCCACTTCTCTTTTTCTCAAGGCCTATTACTCATTAAGAAGGAAATTAGATGACTTGTCATGATTTGTATTTGGCAGGTATATGTTGGCTTTTATATATCCCCTTTATCTTCTAAATGCTTAATAATAGTGTCTTCCATTACTTGCTTCAGTATTTGGTGGGACTGAAGGTAAACTGACAGGTTTGTTAAATCCTTGGCTTGTCTCTTTCCTCTTTAAATACAAATAGTGCGTTTACCCTATTCCAATGTTTGTATCTTATAATACAGGATGAATTAACATCAATGCTGAATTAATGGAATCCAAGTACTCTTTTGCTATGCAACAGTCCAGGGCTACCACAATCCTCTATGGGGGATAGTTTATTCCTTCGCACATAACTAACTGAATTCACCAGCTGTCTGGGATCCAGTCTGTGCTACATACTCTATGTGACAGTAAAAATTGTGACACACAACATGTTCACCAGACTAGTGATAAGACCACATTTCCTTGGTTTTCAGAACTATTCTGTAACATCTATACTGCTTAATACAATACGATTATTAACTGTGCAGTAGTTCAAGGAGATGTATTATAAGTGAAGCAAATCACAGAATTAATTCACCTGGGAGGCAGCTGGCATGGTGCTTGGACAATATATTTTAGTGGCCAATTAAATATCACATCCTGAGTTATTTTCAAGAAAGTATCAGAAAAGTGTGCCAAGCTGATGAATGAAAAAAACGCTGATTTGCACACCAACTTTTTCTTTAACACATCAAAATAAAAAAAGTTAGTAAATGTTGTGGGATAAGAACAGTTTGAGCAAGAGTCATGATGGACTCCTTCATGGACAAAATATCCATGTAAAAGTATCCACAAAGTATCCTCTGCCAATCTCAATTCAGTGAAGTTTCATTAGCATAAATTTCATTCACACAGGTACTGTCAAAATGTGAAAGAGAGACCCAGTAGGTCAGCGTCAGAGCAGATCAGTCCTGCTCATTACAGGGATTCATTCTCTGTTTGAGGTTTGATTCCTTGAGACTATTTGTCATTGCTGTCTAATTCCAACTTGAATGGAGGCTGCTGAAATATGTTGCTACTGAAGTAACTGCCTACTCCTTTTTTGCCTAATACTATTTCTGTCATCACTTCTTAATCTTCTGATTCCTGATTTTTTAGTGTATATCTTTCTTATGCATTCACGGATTTTGGACACTGAAATAGGAACAGCCTTGTGTCAACCTTTTCTGTCACATTCGTTGTACAGCCTCTTTTGTCCAGATTTGTGTTGTGCTTTGTACCTCCCAATTTGTACCTTTAGTTTATTGTCATTGACTTTATTTTAATGGAAGTGTCCTTTATTTTGGACTTCCTAGTCCAAATTAGACATGCCATGTACCGCTATCCAAGAAGCAAATCTAATTTGCAGTGCAAATGCAAACTGCATTTAGCTTTAATGTAGTGGCAATCAACTGTCTATCTGAATAAATCTCTCATCTCTTTTTGCTTTTCTACAGTTTTAGCCTCACTTGCTAAGGAAGCAAGATTTACTCTGTTGCACATTCTGTCAGTCTGAGTCTTGCAACAGCTTTGGAACCTTCTTGAAAATTTCAACCGATTTTGACAGAGTGCTCGAGGTCTCAGCGTTACAACATTCCCACAAGCTGAATGGAGCCAGGCAGAGTGTAGAAACCCAATCAGCCTCCCACCGAGGGCAGAGCTGCACCTCAGTTCATTTATATGGATACGCTCTCTCTTAGACATATGTAGACTAGCTTATCAGCTGCCTATCACTGGTATTCCTTAGGCCATGCACCGTTTCATTTTTCTTTCAGTTCATCATGTGATTTATCATTTGTAGTCCTTCTTTATATGAAACAGTATTTTTACGCTGATTGGATTAGTTGTATTTAACTAATTTATATATTGGATTTCTACAACTACTTGTTCCTAGGATTTTTGACAGTATTATTTCTGAAATTCAGCTTTCTTTTTTTTTTGGGTTTCATGGTTTGTCCTCAGACATCTCAAAGTACTTGTATTTGTTCCTTGATGTTGAGTAATATCTTGCAAGTGTGCTAATGAAATCAGAATTTCTCAAACAAAATTTAAAAGTTTGCTATTGTCCTGCAATATATGACTTGATTTACCTTACAGACATATACACATGTATAAATAAGCTTATGAAAATAGTGGCTTCCTTTTTGAATAGAAATAATCTCACTATTTCTGGATTTGCTAAGCACTGTTGTTCTAATTAGACCCAGGGCCTGAATGCTGATGTTTATACTTCCTGTTTGCTCTTACTGCAAATGCTAAGAAAATGGTCAGCAAACAGGATAATCTCATTACAAGTCATAAAACCACAGGAAACTTGGCTTAATGAATTCTACTGCTTGTTCTTTCTTTCTTGACTTCCTACTTCTTCCTCCTCTTTTCTGTTATACTTCTTGCTATCAGTCTTGTCTGCATTATTTTTAGGCCATTGCACCTTATTACCTCCTTTCGTTGTAAATCTTTTCTATGCCTTTCCCAAATCTTTCTCCCCTCTTCTCATGAATTTCTCTCATTCTCACTTTCCTTCTCCGAGATTGCTCCCAGATATATTTCTCTCACTCTATTTCTCTAAACTACCTCCCACATGCTACTGCTTCCTACCCCTTCCCGCTCTATATCCATACGACTGCATCTGTACGTACACACACATACATATGCACATACAGAGAAACATATGCCCTTACCCAATTTTATCCAGCACTTTCCCCTCACCAGCACATTTCAAGATATGCTTAGGAGGATG